>OZ019969.1:20604764-20697264 GCA_963970395.1 Ephialtes manifestator
TCAATATTTCATTAACCATAATTTTATAAAAAATTTCAAAAAGGATATATTGAATATTTCATTATCTTATTTTATGCCTATTATAAATCTGTATGTGTGGATAGTTTTAATAATAAATTAGAGTAACTAAAGATAAGTTAATACTCCACTTTAATGCAAAATTGCAACTTGGTACATCGTGCCGTTCGAGAATTATGGGCAATTGAATTTTGGTACTTATGGGCATTAGACATTTTAAAAACACGTGTAATCTAAAAAAATAAGCAAATTATTATTAATATTACTAATAATAATACAGTTTACTGGAGGATAATTTTTTTTCTCTTGTTGCATCTATATTTAAATAACAATAGGTCGGACGTGTGATTAAAATAACAAAAATAAAGTTGTATAATGAAGGCAAAGAAAACTAAAGTGGAGTAGTATCGGATCTTTAAGCGACACAAAAGCATAAGGACACACAATTCCATAACATAAAGAAACACTTAGCTTTAATGCAGAATAGCGCGCAAAGTTTCAAAACCTTTTTTACTTGAATGACCGAAAAAATTATATTTTTAAACACCTGCGTACGAAATTTGTTTTCTCGTGTCTCGACTCTCGCATTTTATGTGATTGGTTGTTCACCGTGCGCGAAATTCGTCGAGCCGTGTGCGAAGTATATAAAGACGTTCACTTGTCTCGCTGTCAGTCTGATGATACACAAAAAGAGTATTGAAAATTAAGGTTAAATAAAACTTGAAAACGAAACTTCGCACGCAGGTATTTAAAAAAATAAAGCGGATGACAATTGCGCCGTAGGTGATTCCTACTTCGCGCACTTGTCGCACAATGTACCATTTCGTAAGTATTATAACGTTAACTAGTTTTTATTGTAGAAGAAGCGAATAAATTGGAGCTAAACTACCACGTTGACTTAAACAGAATTTAATAAATATGAAATACACACTAAAAAATAGTAATTCCATAATTACCTAAATTGAGTGGAAAATAATGCCACAAAGAAAACCGTAAATTCACGCACAGTAACAACTAAATATACATTTTCGTAGTTTTAAAATATTATCGTTTCTACACCACTATGAAGTAGATAATAGGTTGCATTTATTTTTAATACCCGATTTAATATCCGAAGATTTTTTATCGAAGCTTCACTTTACGATACCATTACAAAGAAAACTCGGTTCCTTTGCAAACCGCAAAACCTCGATTAAATATTTCGAATCTATTTTTTACAATACCATCACCAACATGATACTACTCGTCTGAAATTCCTCTATCCCTCGGACTTCGAAAAATCCGGGCTTCGGGGGCCCTTGAGAGACTTAGAAAACTTTGGGCTACGTAGAGTATACATAGGGAAGGACTTGACATGGAATGCCCTATAGGCCTACATGGGGGGACTTGTCATGCCCTATACGCCTATATCCATAAGTATCTCTCCATTTATAATAAAATCGTCCTCTGTTTTTCCATCCGAACGTCTTTTGTTTTGCCTTACGAATGTATTTTTCCCCATTCCACATCGTCCTTCGTTTCCCCTCCAGATCGTCTTTTGGTTCACGTCCCGATTGCCTTTTGTTTTTTCTCCTGATCATATTTTGTTTCACTTGCCAATTGCTTTTGGTTTCCCTCCTGATCATCTTTTTACGTCCCGATTGCCTTTTGTCTTTTCTCCTGATCGTGGAGTTAACCACTACGTGTGATTAGGCCCTCCAGATCATCCTTTGTTTCCCCTTCATATCGTCTTCCGTTTTTTCTACCGATCGTCTTTTGTTTTACCTTATGATTGTATTTTGTTCCCCTTCCATATCGTACTTTGTTTCCCCACCAGATCGTCTTCTGTTTCCCCTCCTGATCGTATTTTGTTTCACTTCCCAATTGCCTTTTGGTTTACCTCCCGATTGCCTCCATCCCACGGGAACCCCACTTCTATTCCACGGTAACCCCTCTATCCCACGGGAACCCCTTCTCTATCCATCGGGAGCCCCTGCACTATCCCTCAGGAACCCCTCCACTACCCGTCGGGAACCCCTCATCTATCTCACGGGAACCCCTCCTCTATCCCTCGGGAACCCCCCCTCTACCCGAGCCCTAGGGTCAGTACTTGGATGGGTGACCGCTCTTAGCTCAAATTATTCTAAGTCCCTCGATTCTTGACACTTGATCTTTTTATAATATAGATATAGATATATATACTAGGATTTTATTGTGGCTCGCGCGCTGCGCGCGCTCGCAATCGCCCCCCACCCAAGGGTGCCACCTCCGAAGGGTGCCCCCCGCGAAGGGTGCCCCCCCCTTCCGCCAAGCCCTGAGCCCGAATTATTCTAAGTCCCTCGATTCTTGACACGGCGGCGGCGGCGAGATCTTTTTATAATATAGAGAGATATATTGTAAGAGATTTTAACCCCGCACAACCCTAATGCTCTCTGCACTCCACACATCCCGTCAAGTCCCATATACTCAAAAGCATCACCTTAGCGGGAACGCAAAGTCACAGGAAGGCCAACTCTCTAGTAGGGACATTAGCAGGATCAAATATCGGATATTCCTCTAGCCTCGCGAACTCCCCGAGATAATGGTTGGGGAAGATAGCATTTCACCCGGAACTGACAACTCCCGAGAATATTCTCCCGACAAATAACGTACTCGTAAGATAACGTAGCCGGAAGATAGAGTAGCGGAAAGATAATGTAGCCAGAAGATAGCGTAGCGGAAAAATAACTTAGCCCGAAGATAGCGTAGCGGAAAGATAACGTAGCCGGAAGATAGAGTAGCGGAAAGATAACGTAGCCAGAAGATAGCGTAGCGGAAAAATAACTTAGCCCGAGGATAGCGTAGCGGAAAGATAACGTAGCCGGAAGATAGCGTATCGGAAAAATAACTTAGCCCGAGGATAGCGTAGCGGAAAGATAACGTAGCCGGAAGATAGCGTATCGTAGCCAGAGGATAGCGTAACCACGAGATAAGATGACCACCAGATAACATAACTAAAGATGAAGTAGTCCTAAAGGTAGCGTACCCGTATGATAGCACCTTCCGGGAACCGAGTTAGAGCGAGGACCAATCCGGCCCTAAAGATAGGGCATTCCCGTAAAGCCGGAAGTTTCCTCCCGTCTCCTAATTGTTCGATAATTTCTCACAGGACTTCGCTCTCCGACAATTATGAATAACATTAAATTAACATAGAAAAGGGTGTATGACTAGTAATCCATGGCAAGAGGTTGGGCGCCAGGTACCGCGGTACCGCCGATTTTCTAATCGACATTCAAAATTTCTTCTCGCGATTAGAGAACTGTAGTTGCCGGAATGTGGAAGGGTGCGGTGAGAAGCCAAAAGGCCCACGACTAACCCAGGCTCCGCGAGCTAAATTATGGTAGAGGGGTGAGGTACTAAATGAAGTGATACGTCTCGAAACTTAGTTAACGACCGAGGATTTATTTATCCATTCCCCTTCTGCACACGAATTAAGAATTCGAAGCGCTTGCTAACTTCAATGAGGCAGCGTAACAATAATTTACAACTAGATAGCGGCAATAACATCGTTTGCCCAAATAAGGCAGGTAACGCAAGGCATCGAGATAGCATTAGCGTAACAATTTAGATACAATGAGTCCGTATAAACAATTGGGACTAAGACTAGGGAGAGCCCTCGGAAGAGAACTCGCAAGAGAGGCCAAGATAGCGATCGGACTCGATGTTTTCCCTCCTACTTCCTTAATTAACCCTGATCTAATAGGTAGCGCTGGTAAGAACAGATGAGAAACGATAAACGGTCGCACGCAGAGACAACGGAAAGAATATTCATCATAAAGATTCAAAGACAACACATACGCGAGGTAGCTTGGGAATATAATTCCAAGAACGCAGGGAAAGAAAAGAGATAGGTAGAGACAGACAGAGATAGCGCGAACCTAACGTCCGAGATGTAAACATCTCGACGGACTCGTCGTGACCTCGAGCGCGAGTACCCCGGCAGGGATTTGGGAACAATACTATGCAAAATTCCTGAATCTAATAAGGGCAATATTCCCGAATATGAACAAATCCATTCCCTTTGGTAGGGACTAAAAGTTAGTATAGAAGATAATAATAATTAATCAGCCATTAAACCACTGATCCAATAGGAAATTAGAGAGCTTCATAACCTCGGAGATAGCGTGCTATATGTAATTTGTGAATCAACTTATTACACTAATTTTCAATAATCCACTTCACGGAATAGCTTTCAATGTTAATTATCACTGTCGCAGAAATCAAACGTAATTTAGGGGCCAGGAAAGATCGACCAATAGGTAGCGGAAAGTTCCTTAATTATTAAGATAGCTCTATTTTCACAATAAATCGAATCTCCAAAAATTACTGTAACTAAATCATCCATAAAATCAATAATCGTTAATAATAGGGCCACCCAATAAAGAACTTTCCACCGTACAGAATATAATTGGAGGGCTGAGTCTCACCGGAATCCTGCAGCAGTCCTCGAAGGCACGTGGCGGCGGTGACGAAATTCCCCCAGCAGCTGCTCTCTCGGCTCGAGGTAACGCGGAAGTGATCATTCGAGATTCGCTGCGGACTATCGATCGATGAGTCTCCCCACTCCGCCCGCTTGCCGGCTACCTCACACGCACGCGCTCGATCCTACGGGTGCTTCTTCGGTCTTCGTACATCCTCTTTCTTCGATATTATCAAGATAGTATGCTTGCTTTTCGGAGTGGCGCGCAACTACGAATTGTATGCGGCCGACTATGTCTTAGCGACGAGATAGCTAGATAGCGAAGTAGATAGCGTATGCTGTATTTCCCCTGCATTTCTGCCCGAATCTCTTCTTGCAGCTTGATAGTCTGGTTAACGTGAATCTTCTCCTCGGACCCGGTAACAATTAGGGAAGGGGCTGGAGTTCCTCTCGCGGGAAATCGTGGCCTCGATGCATCGGCGATTGAACTCACAGCAATGGGATGCAACTCTGCAATTAAACCCTCCCTTCCTTGCCCCTAGATCCTTCCTAGTGGAGCGCCGGGTTGGCCGGACCGCGATGTCGCGTTTTCCAGTGGGATGGTCCAGCGCCAGGCTGGTAAGTTATTGAGGAGGCGGGTGGCACGGTAAGGTTTCGGCCCACTTTCCGGCGCGCTCCTCGGGTATTCATAGTCCACGAACACAGACGGGCGGTGTCCGTCTGCGGCACTGCTAGGCAGGCCTGCTTTCCAAAACTGGGGCGTCGATAAAACTCTATTCTCCGTATTATAATATGACAAAAATAAATGACAAGGTAACTCCTGTAGTCTTCGCGTCCCGTGATGGGTGGAACGGTAGAAACGCTGTTGTGAGTGGGGTGAGACGGCATAGGCGAGCGATAGCGCGTGGTGCTCGGCATCGGTTCACAGGCGGTTTGTCCCTCGGTGAAAGGTGGACGATGGGGTGAGACTCCGATGACGGGGAACAATATCGTCGAGTAAAAGGGCGTAATTCTAAGATTTATCAATAAATTCAGAGAGCTTGTACGTGAGTTAGCATTGTTTAGCGCAATTTTCAAATTTAAGAGAACGCCCTTGTATAGGTAATCCTTAGGAAAAATGTCGTATTAGGGGGAAATTGTTGGTCTAGCTTCCTGCCGGGTACTAGGAGCGAACGAGCACCGCCCCGATGTCGTAAATCCGATACTCGTCGCCGATTACACTTCGTACAGGTGGCGTGGTAAATAATAATCACGTCACAGAGACCCCCTCCCCAAGGGGGCTCCGTGAGCGCATTGCCAACGGTGCCGATCGCGGGGTTGTTGCGAGCATCAAACTTTCCGACTCTGCTGAGTACGGCCTCACATCAATACGATTGGAAGTTGGTGAGTGTAACCCTGCGCGAAGCGAAACGGGTCGGAGTCTCCTCGAGAACCTGAAACAGAAAACCGGCGAGACCAACCCTCCCGGGATGGGCCCAGATCTCAAACCTCCAACCTGGCGTAGTCGCACTATGCAAATTCTGAACTGAATTGGCCGATCGTGGGTGGTGCGTAGAACAAGGGCGATATTTAAGCCAAAACAACACAAAAAAAATTATTTGCTCCTGCCAGGGATGAAGCGGTATCGACAGTCACTCAGAGGGAGCGTGCGCAGCTCATAGCAAAAAAAAAAAAAAATAAGCAGGCGAGACAGTTCAAGCCTGGATAAGAAAAAGGTAAGTTTAGATGGACAGAGCGGATTAGTATTAGACGTATCAAATTTTTTATGAAAGAGCCGGGATTAGCGATGGACAAGAGAGTACTCGTAGTTCCATGGACAGTGCGTAAGTCGAGATAGTGAAGCGAAGCAACGTAACGATAGGTGTAGGTGGCGTCATGTGGTGAATGGAGGTTAACCAGCTAGTAGCGGAGAGAGCGACCGGTGCGACGCGGTGAATGTGAGGTCTCGTTTTAATGGCTGCCGCGAGAGGAGGTTTCACTCCAATCGTGTTCGTAGGGGTTAGGCCATGGCGGGCTGCTTCGTCGTAGAGAGTGGCACGCCGGAAGGTGGTGTCTTGGTACGTTGCGGCCTAACTCAGGTAGGTATGGACCTTTAGCCCTCCAAGTTGGCCCATCCAACGGACAGGTTTTGACGGTGAACCCCGGATATCCACAGCGACGGCAGTGGACTGATGGAGGTTCGTGGCATTCGTGACTTCGGTGTTTTGGGTTTCCGCAGTTAAAACATCTCCCGAAGCGAGGTCCAGCGCCACCTTCCCTGGATTCCCGGGCTCGTGACTCCTGGCAGAAACCAGTGGTGTAGAGAGGAGTCGAGCTGGGTCCTTGGTTGGTAAACCCAACACGGCTCGGTCCAGCTATGGATGGATAGGGGTTGCTGGGTCCCGGCGTCGGAACATCCGCGTAACTAAGTCCGGTGGTGGTGGGTGGAGCGTGGTGGCTGCTTCCCCACGGACGAGGACTCGGTCGTAGTTGCCATAGATGACCGCAGTTCTCAGGGGTCACCTTGGTCGGCATGGGTGTGGTAGCCACATCTCTTACGGAGTAGGCTTCCCGGGGTCTTGGAGCGGGCCTAGTGGTCATTGGTTCGAGGGTGGCCTCCGGCAACTGAGTGGACAGATCCTGGGTGGCGGGTGATAGGGGTAGAGGTCCTCCCTGCGTACTGGCGTCTACCGTCTGCGGCCAATCCCGAACGTCCATAGCGGTGGCCAAGCGAGTCGGGGCCACGAGGGCGTCATTGATTGGGCAATGTTGCCTGCGGTGGTGGGTCAACACTTTTACGGTCTCCCGAAGGTCGTGGAAGAATCCGGGCTCCACGAAATTAACCGCTCCCAGCCAACGGGCGTACGGTTTCATTCGTCTTCAAAATGGGTGGTTGTCGTATTTGAACGCCTCCTGGTTGGCCACGACATCCATCAGTCGGTCTACCTCCCTACGTTTCTTCGGGATCCTCGTCGTCGCTGGGCGGTTCCGCAGGAACGTCCTGGTCGTTGTCCCTCTCAAGATAATCCGAGGCAGTCAGGTCATCATCAGAGTTGAGATCGATCTCCTCCACGATGATCTCGTCTTCCTCGGCCGGTTGGGCTCGTTGGCGATCACGGTGGCACTTGGGGCCTCGCGGTCGGTTTCTTGGCGGTTCGGACATCGCAGCAGGTGGTGGATTAATGGGTAGGGGTAGTGGGAGTATGCATGACAAAAAAAATAGCAGAGAGATAGCGAAGTGGTTAGGAGGTAGCGATAGCGAGCGTTGGCGAAGTTAGAAGTAGGTAGTGTGGTATCTGTAAGAGAGCAAAGCGTTACGGGTTAACAAACGGTTTTAGATATTGGACGTGTGATTTACCCATCCACGGGCTTTGTTGGTCGGCTAACTGAACCACGACTGGTGACAGAAATTTAGTAATGGTGAAAGGGCCATGAAATTTAGGGGCCGATTTAGCCGCAATGTGCTGGGCTGCTGAAGATAATACGTGGTGTCGTTTTAGGACTAGATCCCCAACCTGAAAGGGACATTTACGGCGGCGTAGGTTATAATAATGAGCCTGGCGTCTAAAAGCTTCATCTAGCGCATGCTTAACCGTCTCTCTCAAGGCCTCCACTCGACCCATCCGTTCTTTCCATTTCTGTGGCGGAGTTGAGATAATTTATAGGGGAATATCCTGGCCGTCATATAACGTAATGGCCGGTCGAGGTTCCCTCCCAATGTTGAGGAAAGCCGGGCTTGATTCTAGGGAGCTATGATGAGCTGTGTTATACGCGAAGCGGAATTCAGGGAGATGTTGGTCCCATTCCCGATGATCGGATTCCAGGAACGACACTATCATAGTTTTGACCACTCGGTTAACCCGCTCTACCGGGTTAGCTTGCGGGTGGTATGGTGGGGTCGTGCGGTGGGTAATTCCCGTCTTCTCGGTTAAGGCCCGGAGGTCTCGATTCATAAATTCCGTACCACTATCGGTTAATAGTACTCGCGGGGTCCCCCATCGGCAGATGATAAGGTCCTCCACAGCTTCCGCGATCTTCTTACCAGTAGCTTTGCGAAGAGGACAACATTCTATCCATTTGGTAAATAAATCTTGAAGGACTAGGATATACGCGAAGCCTGATTTACTAGCAGGAAAAGGGCCCATAATATCGGCGGCTACAATGTCCCAGGGTTGTTCGATGATACGTTTAGACATGCGACCGGCCGGTGCCGCCTGCTCGACTTTGCAACGTTGGCAGGATTGGCAACCACGAACGTATCGCGCTACGTCGCGAAACATGTTGGGCCAATAGTACCGAATAGATAAGCGACGGTAGGTCTTGTCGATACCGAGGTGCCCCGCTTGGGGGGTATCGTGTGATTCCGAAAGACCTTGGTGACGGGACTCGCGAGGCAACACCAACTTCCACGCGTCTAAATCTCCTACTTCGTACGCGGCCAGGTCGGGAGCGCGGTGGTAGTATAGGCGTCCGTTCTCCCAGTGCCAATCAGGATAGTAATCGGGATTGTGAGTTACATCACGAACTCGACGGTTGTACCACGCATCTTTACTTTCGGATGTGGTAGTTAGTGTTAGGCAGTTGTCCTCCGGAATCCGAGATAGCGCATCCGGAACATGATGTAGAGCTCCCTTGCGATGGATTACTGTATAGGTGTACTCTTGTAACTCTAACGCCCATCGGCCGAGACGTCCCGTGGGATTTTTCAGATTATGCAGCCAACGCAGACTGGCGTGATTGGTTATGACCGTAAAATCGTACCCCTCCAGATAGCATCGGAACTTTTGAATCGCCCATAGGACCGCAAGGCACTCCTGCTCGGTAGTAGTGTAGTTCTTCTCCGCCTTATTTAGGGACCGGCTAGCGTACGCTATGACGTGTTCGACACCGTCGACTTCTTGGGTTAAGACAGCGCCAAGTCCCACCCCACTAACGTCCGTCTGTAGGGTGAAGGGGAGCTCGAAGTCTGGGCAAATTAAGATGGGAGAGGATGATAGTCGGCCCAGCGGCCCAGCGGCTCAGAACCAGCGAACGCCTTTCTTAAAGAGAGCGGTGAGCGGACTAGCGATGGAAGCGAAGTCGGGTATAAAGCGTCGATACCATGAGGCCATACCGATAAATCGACGAAGCTGTTTCACGTTACGAGGAGTGGGATAGTTAATTACGGGAGCGGTTTTATCCGGGTCAACTTGTAGTCCATGTTTATTGACCAGAAAGCCAAGATAGCGTACCTCCGAACAACAAAATTCACTTTTTTCTGGGTTGATGGTGAGGCCAGCCTCCCGGATCTTACGTAGCACTTTTTGCAACCATACTAGATGCTCCTCGAAGGTTTTGGTTACAATGATGATGTCGTCGAGATAGACATACACGTGCGGTTGCATTTCCGGTCCGAGAAGTCGATCCAGCAGACGTTGGAACGTCGCGGGGGCGTTTGTTAGGCCGAAAGGCATGCGTGTGAATTGAAAGAAGCCCCGTCCTGGTACAGTGAATGCGGTGACCTCGCGACTATCCCTGGCTAGAGGTACTTGAAAATAGGCTTGACTAAGGTCCAGGGTAGAGATGTAGTGAGCGCTGCGTAATTTGTCCAGTATGCTTCCCATTAACGGGATAGGATACGCGTCTCTCTTGGTTACGTTGTTGACCTTGCGGAAGTCAAGGCAAAATCGGCGTTTGCCATTTGGTTTTTTTAACCATTACAATGGGACTGGACCAGTCGCTGGCGGAAGGCTCGATGATTCCGTCCGCGAGCATCTGGTCCATAGCCTCGTGAATCGTTTTCTCTATCGGGGGAGACACGGCATAATATCGCTGTTTTATAGCGGGGTGTCCGCCAACGTCTATACGGTGTTCGGTTAGGGTAGTGGCGCCTGGTTGTGGGGGTGGGGGGGGGGGGCTATTTCTTCTTCTAGCAGTTGTTTTAGTCTGCACCCCTCGTCGTTGGATAGTTCCTGTAAACCGCAGCATAACGACGATATCGGACCCATCTCGCGTTGTACCTCGAACTGATAATAGCGGAACGGGTTGGCTTTAAAGTACCAACGGGCTTCCTCGAAATCGACCACGAACTGTGCTAGGCGTAGGAAGTCGATGCCTAATATACATGGTAACACTAGCTGTGGTAGTAGGTAGGCCGTCAAGGGGAAAGTTTTCCCATTGAGTTGGATCTGTGGGTTCACGGTTTCTCTCGCAATAGCCCGCTGGCCTCCAGCCATCACTACGCCACGCGGAGCGGTATTCTGTCGTGGGATCCGTAGCTCATCCATCCACTTGATGGCGGCGGGGCCGAGGAAAGTCCGACTGGAACCCGAATCTACCAGGGCGCGAATCGGCCAGCCATTTACCGTGAAAGTAATAAAGAAGGCGGTTACGCTTTCCTCGGTTTGGAGTTGACCACACCACCAGGGATCGGCATAAGCGTCCGTGGTCAGAGTCGAAAGTCTTTGGGGAGGATTGTATACGCGCGACCTACGCGGATTCCCCGTTACTCGTTTCCCGAGCAGAACGGACAACGATTGGAGGTTACCCCGGATTTCCCACAGCGGTAACAAAACGTGCGGGGCTCAGCGTCACAGTCGTTAAAATTGTGGCCCGTCTTGTGACAGTTCCAACAGACGCAAGGTCTAGCTGGTGGTCGACTCGGCACGTCGGGTCGGACTGGAGTGTGCGCAGGAGTCGATGGTGACCAAAAAGGATTAGTAGAGGTAGCGGCGGTTCGCTCGAGTGGCTCGGTAGGAGACGGAGGTTTCGGGTTCCCGAGTCGCGAAGGAGTGACGGCGTGCCCCGGCGGCGAGGGGGGCGTTCAGATTTTCGGGTGAGGTTAGCACCGCAAGGGAGGGTGGTGTTGGCGCAACGCCGACGGGCGCGATTCCATCGTAGTCGTATTCCTCTAATTGGAGAGCGGCGAACGCCGTATGTCTGGTCGGGTTGCGTGGATTTCGTGGTCCGTGATATGCTAGTTCCGGGCAGAGCGAATGGTCAGCCGTCGGAGGTGGTCGGTAGGTGTGCGCGGCCTGGAAACTTTTCTCGACGCGTATCGCGATATGCTGCAGCGAATCGAAGTCAAACACATCATCTCGGTGAATGGCAATACGTAGGCGGGGTAACAGATTGCGATGAGCGTACTGAATTTGTTCCGACTCGGCCCACTCCGGACGAAGTCGGTTGAATAGTCCACGGAGACAGGTGAGGTAATCCGCGACGGGTTCTGCCATGCCTTGCGTTCGTCACATTATCTCCTCGCGTAGTGCGTATTGATAGTCCGGATCTCCAAACCTCTGCGTGCAGGCGCGCTTAAATCCACCCCATGTATTCCAGGTATGGTGTTCGTTGCGGAACCATTGCAGCGCAATACCAGTTAAGAAGAAGGGTAGACAACGGATGAGTTCGGCATCGCGGATCGGCATTAACGCCCGTCCTTCGTCTACTCGTGTTAAAAACGTTTCGACATCCTCACCGCGTTTCCCGGAAAAGGACAGGTCCCATTTACGCATTATGTGTAGCACAGCGGTAGGAGATGGTGGGTACCGGGGTGCAGGATATTGGTTGGTATCGTCAGGGTGCGTGCAAAAAAAAAAACCGAACATTTTTCAAAAATACACCAAATTTTTTCACAAATCGGTCTAATTTTTCAAAAATATGACAAAATTTTTCAAAAACAGGCCACAATTTTTCAAACATAGGCCAACATTTTTCAAACATAGGCCAAAATTTTTCAAAAATAGGTAAATTAAAAAAAAATACCAAAATTTTTCAAAAATAAGACTAAACTTGTCAAAAATAGGCAAATTTTTTCAAAAACACACCAAATTTTTTCAAAAATCGGTCTAATTTTTCAGAAATAGGCAAATTAAAAATAAAATACACCAAATTTTTTCAAAAACAGGCAAATAAAAAAAAACGGACAAAATTTTTCAAAAATTGGCAAATTTTTTCGAAAATACACAATTTTTTTCAAAATAGGCTAAAAATTTTCAAAAATAGGCCTAAATTTTTCAAAATAGGCCCTACAGGCCCCAAAGGAAGTCCCTCGATTCTTGACACCGCGGCGGCGGCGAGATCTTTTTATAATATAGAGAGATTTACCCAAAAAACACTACGTGTAAAAAATTGTGGCAAGTACATTTATTTACGTGAGTGCCATCAGATTTGCCTTAAAAAAATAGCGTCAGAAATTTTAGCAGTAAGCTGTGATAGGTACAAAAATTCATGAAATAAATTTAAAATACGTACAGCATGTCAAGTACATGTTGTTCAACATTGATATATATAGACACAGTATTTGTATTAGAAACTAATACAAAATATTGCTGTCGAAGGTAAAAAAATATTAAATGAAAAACAAATTCTTACAGTTCAAATTATAAAAATCGAAAAAAGAAAATTCGTAAAACAGTTAAAGAATTCTCATCATGAAAAAAAAATTAATTCACAGTACTTGGAAAGTTTATATGCTAATATGAACATTCAATGATGATGGACCATCTGGAATACTTCGCAAACTCGTCAAGTACTGTGAATTAATTTGTTTTTCATGATGAGAATTCTTTAACTGTTGTACGAATTTTCTTTTTTCAATTTTTATAATTTCATTTTTTTAATTTCAACTGTAAGAATTTGTTTTTCATTTAATATTTTTTTACCTTCGACAACAATATTTTGTATTAGTCTCTAATAAAAATACTGTGTCTATATATATATCAATGTTGAACAACATGTACTTGACATGCTGTAGGTATTTTAAATTTATTTCATGACTTTTTGTACCTATCACAGCTTATTGCTCAAATTTCTGACGCTGTTTTTTTTAAGGCAGATCTGATAGCACTAACGTAACTAAATGTACTTGTCACAATTTTTTACACGTAGTGTTTTTTTGGGGGATTTCAACAATTTTTGCAAAGTTTTCTATTGACCGTGCAATACTTAGTTGGCCCAAAGAGGATAACATTTTGAAAACGTAACGTGTGTAGAAGCATAAAAGTATTTATTTAGTTTAACTTATTTATCATAAACTAGAATGCTGTTTTTAAATTAGGACTTGTATAGAATTGAGATTGCAAAAACCAGTATCTTGAGAAGTTCTATCATAATTAAAAAAGGTATGAATATCAAAATAAAGTTGTAGGGTCTTTTTTATGCACTATTACAAATAAATAATAATACTTCTGTCAAGAAATTACATTTGATGACCTGTTTTATGCAGGCTTACAAGCTGAATAATAAAGTTCCTATCAAGAAATGACAATTGACGTACCATTTTCATAAACAGGGTTGTACAAAATTGAGGAAATTAAGACTGCGATAAACGAGAATCCTAAAAATTCTGATGAACTCGAAAACGGTTTGAGTTAGGACCAAAAGTTATAGGACCTTTTTAATGCAGATCAAGAAGCTTAACAATAAAGGTCCTATCAAGAAACGACATCCGAAGAGCCGTTTTCATGTGAGAGCTGTTAAAACATTGAGACTGTGATAAACCAAAATCCTGAAACTTGTGTGAAACTCAAAAACTGTTATATTACTTTTTTATGTAGGATTAAAAGCTGAAAAATAAAAGTCACATGCACTCATGTCTTAGCATAAGCCTTTTTTTACTTCATCCCTTTGAAGTGACTTAATCTCCCTGATTCGTTTGATCCAGAGGTACCCCCTTAGCGCAGAGCGCGAAATAGATTTTGAGAAACTAAATTCACTGAAATTATGTAAGTCGACTGGTGAAAGCCGCATGGAATAGTGTTCTTAGTTATTATATTAGTTCAAACCAGACTTCAGTTATCGATTTTAATGTCTTGCCCGCAATCATCATTTACTATATGACGAAAACTGTTTCACTATTATAAAAGACTATAAAAGAATAGTTCAATCAATGTAAGGCAAACCAACTTGAATTAATAAGAGTTAATTAAGTTCTTATTAATTGAATATGTCAATTAATAAGAGCTTAAGTTCTTATTAATTGACATTGATTTATGGGTCGGCAAAGAAAAATATATAAAAATTCATATAGAAATCTTCGCATGAATTTTTAATAATGTTTCGTATGAATCCATAATTTTTATTTATGTTTAACTTATCAATCTGCATGGTTATGTTTTGACCATTTAGTCATGAATTATTCTTGTATTGTTAATTGCCTTTTAATTGATACAAAGCTTTAAGAATCCTAGTGATGCAGAGGTTATAATTTTTCATCACTAATTTTCACCATTGGAAATTTAAAGTAAAATCAAACATTCCCACTATTTTTTTTATTTAAGGCTTAATATGCCGTACCTTTATTTATAATATGTTTACAAAGACCAAACACATTATTTAAATACATAATTTAAGATACGTTCTTGGTAATCACTATTACTATTTACTAATACACGTTCATGATAAGTATTCCATATTTACGGAAAAAACACTACGAAATAGCTTCTATAACATTTATACACATTCACGGTTTGACCTGGCTCATCACTGTCTGTCGTTATCCACTAAACGAAGTTTGCCACCAGTGATTGGCCCGTGCGAAAATCCGGGACGACGGAAATAAAACGAAATATTTCAAGGGAGTTTCAAAGTTCAAATAAGCATTGTGGGCGAACGACTGAAGCTAAAATACTCGTTTTGGTCTTAAAAAAAGTATTTTAATGGATATTATCTTATCACAACTAAAAATAGCTCGAAAAACATATAATTTTTTAGATATAATGTATTAACCTCGAAAACAAGAGGTTAAAATCGAAAACTCGAGTAAGAGAGTCTTGGAGCGTCTTGTCAGCTCAGTCGGTATGGTAGGTAGGTAAATGTACTTGTCTCGAGCCGCTACCGCGACTCTTGATATATTTATATATTTATATTTTATATATTATATATTTATATCTCTCTACATTATAAAAAGATCTCGCCGCGACGCCGTCGCCGTGTCAAGAATCGAGGGTCTTAGAATAATTTGAGCTACGAGCGGTCACCCATCCAAGTACTGACCCTAGGGCTCGGGTAGAGGGCGGGTTCCCGAGGGATAGAGGGGGGTTCCCAAGTGGTAGTGCAGGTGTTTTCGATGGATAGTGGAGGGGTTTCCGATGGATAGAGGAAGGGTTCCCGAAGGATAGAGGAGGGGTTCCCGTGAGACAGTGGAGGTCTTCCCAATGGACAGAGGAAGGTTTCCCGTAGGATAGAGGCGGGGTTCCCGTGGGATAGAGGAGGGGTTCCCGACGCGTAGTGGAGTGGTTCCTGAGGGATAGTGCAGGGGCTCCCGATGGATAGAGGGGGGGTTCCCGTGGGATAGAGGCGGGGTTCCCGTGGGATGGAGGTAATCGGGAGGGAAACCAAGAGGCAATTGGGAAGTGAAACAAAATACGATCAGGAGGGGAAGCAGAAGACGATCTGGTGGGGAAACAAAGTACGATATGGAAGGGAAACAAAAGACGATTAGCCGTAATAACAAAAGACGATCTGGAGGGAAAACAAAGAACGATATGGAAAGGAAACAAAATACAATCGTAAGGTAAAACAAAAGACGATCGGTAGAAAAAACGGAAGACGATATGAAGGGGAAACAAAGGATGATCTGGAGGACTAACCACACGGAGTGGTTAACTCCACGATCAGGAGAAAAAACAAAAGGCAATCGGGACGTAAAACAAAAGACGATCAGGAGGGAAACCAAAAGCAATTGGCAAGTGAAACAAAATACGATCTGGAGGGGAAACGAAGGACGATGTGGAATGGAAAAAAAATACAATCGTGAGGCAAAACAAAAGACGTTCGGAAGGAAAAACATAGGACGATTTTATTATAAATGGAGAGATACTTATGGATACAGGCGTATAGGGCATTGCATGACAAGTCCCCCCAGGTATGGTTTTACCTATATATTATCTCTCTATATTATTAAAAGATCTCGCCATCGCCGCCGCCGCCGTGTCAAGAATCGAGGGACTTAGAATAATTCGGGCTCAGGGCTTGGCCAGGGTTGGGCCAACCCCTGGGGCTAGCCCCACCCCTTTCCGCCAAGCCCCGAGCCCGAATTATTGTAAGTCCTTTTCCAAAAACATAGGTCCCCTAGGTTGCGGACACCCTTCGGGGGGCGGGGGGCACCCCCATCAAATCCTAGTATATATTGTTACTTTTTCAAATTTTCCTCTCTAAATAAATTATATTTAAAGCTGAAAATTTGTCAAGTAGAAATAAACTCCTAGAGAGGGAAATGTTAGGAGCTTTAGGATTCGTGTTCAGGACCCGAAGAGACACTATTATTTTCTTTGTGATGTAGGAGAAACCTCAGTAATCCTTGGGCCATAAGGCTAGGATAGACTCATCATTGGTTTTTAGGAAAGAGTGTTGATATTTCGAGAAGGTCGTTAGTTAATAGGTGACGAAGAGAGGATAAGGCAACTTATTCTCTGAATTAAATGAATCGGAGATTGTACACTAAATTAGTTCAAGCGCTCAAATAGTTGTTATAATTCACGAGAGTGGTGAATTATACCAACGATTATAGTAAATAGCGAATTTAGTACAAAAGATTTTGATTCTAAGGGTCGTATGCAGAGCTGGCGACTACATACGAAGCGTGCATAGCTCATCGCCAAGTGAATTTATCTATCGCGGTGTTCAACACTCCTAATTATTGAGTGGAAGGGAGGACGTATAAAGTAAAGAAAAATCCTCAGCAAGGTACACCTCTATGGTGCGACAGCTTCATCATCGGATCAGAGTTTAGTTAGGAATTTACTGACTCTGGAGCCTTGAATTAACGCAGTGTTGTTTGGTTAACGAGCACTCTGGGAATATAGAAAATGCAAATTAATGATTACGAGGTTTATTTTAGGGAAAGGAAATAGAAGAGCAAGTGAGTTGGGCTATCTCCAGGAGTTCAAAATATGAAACTTGGTCCTTTATTTTTCTTATCTAAAATTACCCGAAATCGAATCTCAAATTACGTGAAAATAAAATACTTGCAAGACCTTTCGCAAGCCGCGTGTGTTGGGCTATCACCAGGAGTTCCTTTAGGAAACGCATGCTCTCGAAATGTCTATCAGAAATTATAGCCTGTAAGAGTTAAGTTTGATTTTGTGACGCTACATAGGATTAACCCTTTTATTTACAAAACATGGAGCTACGCTGCGAGAGAGCAGAGGCACGGGTTCATTGACATCTGTGCCTGCTAATTCCTATACATTTTCGAGGGCAAGGCCGAATGCCTTGTTTGTGTCGTATAGGTGTGAGTGTTACTTCTGCGGTACATGCAGTGAGACGACGCGCGCGCGTGCGGTAAGTGCCCGAGAGTGTTTACGTTGTTTTTCTATAAGCGTTTGAGAGTGTCTCAACGCTCACCGAGAATCAACGCCAACACCACGCACAGTATATCTGTAGCTATCGTCAAAAGATCGAAAGCTACCGATATTCTTCCCGTAATTCGGATGCACTTGTAATACGTTTTTCTGCTTAATTATTTTAGCCGGTGTTGCGTAAAATTGATTCTAAATTCGGGAACAACACGGGGTTTTGGCCGACACCAAATGTTACAAGAATTAAGAACCAATGCAATATTGGGCTTAATTCCTGGCATAAAAAATATTAGAGACCAAAAACATATAATAATAAAAGAGACTCTCATCAAATTAATTCCTACACCAATGCGAGAGCCAATGCAATATTGGGGCTTGCAATAGAGGAAAAACCGATTCAAACACTTCTTTTTATTATTTTGAGTTGCTAAGAAAAAAAATAAACTAATAATAAAAGAATTTTTTTTATCAAACTTATTCCTTCACCAATGTGAGAGCCAAATGCAATATTGGGGCTCACGATCGTGGAACAATAAATCAAATAATTCCTCTTATTATTTCATATAATTAGGATAGAGGATAGCATAGAGTTTGACAGCAGGAGCTGACGCAATGTCAGGGCCTGCTGGAGCTGGGCTGGCTCAAGGGAAAGGACCGTGCGAGCCTGTGCAATACAGGGGCACACGGGTGAGCCTGGGCTTTGCTCAGAGGTAATACGAGAGCCAGACGCAATGCTGGGGCTCGTATCGGGACGATACAGGTAGGTTTCCTAGACGGAAGATGGGTAAGGTATGAGGTAACGCTGCTACGTGCGGTCGCCTTATATACCGCGAGCCCCACCAGCTTTTATCACGCCACGATAGTATATGTGCGTGGAGCTCGTGCGTGATGGGCGTGTCCAGCGCTCGGTCTGCAAGCTGTTTGTTAGTGTGTGCGGGAGCTCGATGCCAAGATCTCCGTATAGTAGAGTGTTCCGTTACAATATATATACATCATTTCTCTATTGTCAATTTTTCTACCATCAGAAACTTCGTGTCATAGTACATTTTTCTTAGCACAAAAGTAAGATACCTTAAAATTATCCTACATTTAAAAAATATTTTTTCGTACACGTTTAGAAGTTTGGCGAATTTTTAAATTATTGCGTTGAAAAAAAGGCAGCGGTGTATATTTATGGCGCAGGTACTTGAAGAGTTAACTAGATGACGCATGCAACAAAGTTTATTTTTCTTCATACTACACAATGTGTTTATATTTTTTCATTTTTTTTCTCTGAGAAATAACGTTAATGAGCACAGTTGTTGTTGCGAGCTAAAAAGAATCCGATTAAAAGGCGAAAAAAAATTAGGTCGATTATCCGAAACTGCGACAAAAGACTATAGTCAATACCTCATTAATATTATTATTTTGAATGCTGGCATCGTTGACATTTCCGAGTAAAATGAAGTTGCTGATGATTCAAGTACGTGTCTATCATCAATAAAAACATAACGCGTCCCGCGAGAGATAGAACCACCGATTCCTATACGCATGCTTCGTTTTCTTTTCACTGAGGTCGCGAGCAAGCCTCGCAGCGTTACGATAATAGTCTGAATAAGCGCGGATTGTCGAGCCGAAACTGTCTGAATAATTAATGTCGAGTCACATATCGTACCTACGTCGGTGCTTGCACGCAGTACAGTGCTACGTGAACTTGGAAATACTTCCAAGTGGCTACCGACCGAACCACCCACCCTTTGGCACGGTATATACATGCGATTCTCTTTATATGCTGTTTATATATCGTTCGAACAAATCACAGTTACACCTGCTACAATCCGCCGCATCGGACTATACATATGGAGCGATGTTGAGTCACCGAGCGTTTTTTTTATTTATTAAAAATATAGATATCTGAAACCTTTTAATGGTCTCCCGTTGCATTACGCCGGTAAACTTCACTTTTACCAGAAAAATTTTAAGGGAAATCGAGTCGCCTTAAAAACATAAAAGTTCGTGCAGATGTGTTGGAATCTTGTAACTTTATGAAAAATTCCGTTTGGCCAGCACAATTTTTATTTGGTAGCTAACATATTTTTTCCACTTTCAAATTGTACAGTTGAGATTGCATAATTGGACCAAATTAGCATAGCAAGTACCCATTCTCTTTGTACAAATGCTCTGTCTAGTCTGAGAATAAGAATTTCTATTTGCCATTCGTGTCCAGATGATATACTCAATTTGTGAGAAATTTTTCTTTATGCAGTAAATTGATCGAATTTCCTTGTTGTTTCCACGTGAGAACTTCAAAAAGAAATTCCTATACACAAACTGGGACGAGCCATCTTACCAAGGGAATTTTGAAGCCGATTTAGTGCATTGACACAACCTAAACTGTATAGGAACGTGGCAAAGAATTATATTGCAAAAAAAAATATCCACCAAACTTTAAACAAATTTATTTTCTAGATGTTTACAAGGTACGAATAAAAAACAAAAAAAATGTTAGTAAATGGCGTCGCAATGCATCCGTGTCTCTCGATTAAACGCTTCGAAGTTGTAATACAAATTGACAGGTATTGAAAACTATCCATTCATACAGTCGCCGGTGTAGATAAAATGAGAAGTCGCAATATTCATTGTGTCACACCTGACTTTCCGAATTTTTCGTCTTTGTCGAATAGATACAATAAGTGATGGGCATTCATTCAATGAAAAAGTATTTACAATACTTTCTGTAATAAATAACTGTAATTAATTATTATGCGAAACTGCCAATTTCATCATCTCTGCAATAATTATGAATAATTAAGATGAGTTATTCTTTCACAATGAATTCTTATATGTAATGAGCTTAATAATCCTTACTCTTTCGGTCATGAAAATATTTAAAATACATTTTCATTGAATGTATACCCGTCCTCGGATACAATTCTATATGCCAAATCAAAATGTTTCCTGGACTTCGACGATACTGCAAATTTTATAAAAATTTCAAATCAGCCCATATTACGTCAGATAACCCTAAAGCACAACATGTTATTTTTAATTCGTTATACAGGTACAATGTAAAATACAATTACTTTTTCAGTCCTCCGTCAAAAAAGTGCATTTGTCTCAAGTTGTCGCTCCCGAAAACAGCAGTTTCCCCATGTCGTACTGATATGGTCCGTTTAACATTCAAGAGAAAAACAATTTTCTCTTTAGTATTGAAATGTAGTACTACATCATACCTTCGTATTATTAAACTTTTCACTGTAACGCGAATAAATTTTATGACATTCATACGTTACATGTAATGCACCGTCTTGTTTACAAAAACTTCTCCCACATCTACATTAAGTTCAAAGTAATTTTTTCTTACAGTGTTTGTTACTCCATTTCTTGATCAGTCGATATGCATTAGGGTAACCATATCGAATGCGAAATGCGGCCTCTGCCGTATTTCCCCGTCGCCATTTCGGAGTCCACCAATCATTTGATATTTATCGCCGAGCAATCAAGGTTTTTATAAGCCTCGCCAGCATTCGATTTACTCGAGAAGCCGTGCGAGCATGTGCTCGTGACAAAAAGATAAAGCTCACTCACTTTCCGTACAATCAATAATTTCCTATTATTGCGCCCATACCCGCTTTGTCGTTCTGGTTAATGGAAGCCAGTGTTGAGTTCATGCCTCGTTGGCCTAGAGGGCACAGACACACCGCGTGGCCTTTCTTTTCCATGATGTTTTTCTAACATCAAAGTTCTTGGATTACCTCCAAGCCCCAATCAAGATTCTTTCGAGTGGAGTACCATCCCAGCAGCAGTGGTACCGAGCGTTTCTTGTCAGCTCTTCTCTTCTGCACTCAGAATCTCTCCGGGGGTTCAAAGGTCAAACGTGTTCGGCTAAATACTTGTTCCTCGAGAGTATAATCAATGATTTTAGGAAGGGGCAGCAAAGAAGGTTAAACGTGTGAAAAGATAGGCTTTTTGAACGCCGGGTTTCCCGTGAACGATAAGTTGCGTGGGCGGTGATGATTTTCCTGAAACAAAAAAGTAAACAATGAAGGAAACAATTACAGAAAGAGACAACAAAGGAGTTTAAATGTGTTAAGTTAGCTACGTCTGTACGCCGGAGTTATAGATACTAGCGACTATATTATTTTATATTTATTTTATTCGTCCTTTCTAAGTGTTAAAAAAAGTGATGTATCAACAAAGCATACCCAATAACATTACGTAACTATTTTTACGTTCTTAATTTATAAGATATCATTTATAAAACTGATTTGATTCGATTTTCATCATGATTGCTATTGTCTCTGAGATAAGATCGTATATCGTGGCAACGTCACCAGGGATCAGCTGTTCGACCGGGTTCGTAACGATAGAGCGATACGACCGGCATAAATGCAACTTACGTTTTGATATTTACATATAAAATTCAAGTTATGGATGAAACAACAGTAAAAAGACACGACGTGAGCATGAACGACGGTAAGACGAAAACGCCGACTTATTTCGTGGAAAAGAAAAATTTGGTTAGATAATATTGTAAATGTTGCCAAGCCTTGACGCTATGTCGGATGACCACGAAAAATAGATTTCGCGCAGGCCGACGTCGTGTAATTAATATTAAAATACTCGCCCAAATCGCCCTCAACATACCCTTTTTATGCTTTAAAGTACAACGAACAGATGGAGCTTTTCATACATTTTCGAAGCGACATCTAAGTAGGTTTATTCTTGGTGCGAACAGGGGCTTGGCTTGATTTCCATTTTACTCTATATCACGGTCTTACATACAGGTCTGGAAACTCGTAGGGTGGGGGGTGATTCAGATAGTGAGGCAAAAGCGTAGTGCACATTTCCGCCACCGGCAGCAGTGCAACCTTGGGGTAAGCCAATCAAATTGGAGTTGGGAGAGGTTACCTGCAACTATTATATCTATATCTGAAATACCTGAGTGCAACAGCGCAGCTAGTGGACAAACGGGGACTAACAGTTCGGTCACACTAACGATGACAATCCCCATCACTTAAAAATAGCCAAGTTCCCAGACCTGTATATAAGACCGTACTCTATATATAAGACTTCACTTTTTTTTAATGTTGCATTTCCCCCCGTCTGCAGGCATTACGCCTATTACAGGGTCGGCCCGGATTGGTAGCCAGTCCCCCTGGGGGTCTGGTCCGGATCAGTAACCAGGCCCCCATGCGGTCGCATCCGACTTCCCCCTCTATATCGCGTTTGCCATAGCATTTCTGCTATGGGCATAGGGAAACTGCGGAAAACCTATGCCGATATAGCCGGTCTCGAGTTCGCCTCCCGGCACCGGAGCTACGTCACGTTTCGTCGAGAACGTAAACACGGACTACAGCTGTTTACATGTGACCCCCACAGGTAGAAATACCTCTGTGGGTCTCACATATACAGTGAGGTTCAGGTGAAACTATACACCCAGCGAAGCGCGCGCTTGGGAACTCTCAAATTTTATTGGCTGCGGCCTTTCACCGGCAGTGCTCCTCGACGCAGCGGCTCCCATGTCCTCGTGTAGCGTTGGAGGGGGCTGGAGAGTGGCATGGTAGGGAGATAGGGACGCTACAAAGATGCGTCTTCGCGCGTCATCAGGTGCGTTTTAACGCACCTGAAAAAAAAAGTATCCTGGCACCGATGGTATACCCATTTTCCGAGTATCCAGATTTTGTTCTCCAAGATACATTGAACTACACTGAAAAAAAATGTCATTGATTCAATAAATCCATCGTTTGCGGGCTGCCAAAAAGAAGTATTTTTGAATTAACTTTAGTTCTTATTCGTTCAATCCCTTTCAATATTGAAATAATAAAATATTATTTTGCTTACTTTAGAGTTATTGTTTCGATCTCGTATGGAATTGGAGGAATTAGAATTCAAATTACGTTGATACCGCTTGTTTTTGGCAGCCCGCAAACGATGGATTTATTGAATGAATGAAATTTTTTTTCAGTGTAATTATGGCAAAAAAATGTAAACGATTCTGTAAGTTAAAAAAATGATTGTCCGAAGCATAATGGGCATAAAAAAGAAAAATCGTAAATCTGGAAATCAGGCGTGATTCTTTGATTTACAATTTTTCTTTTTTTTTCTTTCATTTTTTTTGGTTATCGAAAATGCTCCTCGTAATGTGTAGTTACTTCTGTTCCAAAATAAACTGGATAGTTTATCGCACAGAAATCGTATTTGTAAGGTCGATAATGGAAGTTTGAAAAAAAATCGTACAGGAAGAAACGCGGAAACGTTAAATTTCACTGATGCTTGACATTTTTATGTCCTTACGTTCGTCTACGATCCAACTACAATTTTATTATTAT
Source organism: Ephialtes manifestator (assembly GCA_963970395.1). Lineage (NCBI taxonomy): Eukaryota > Metazoa > Arthropoda > Insecta > Hymenoptera > Ichneumonidae > Ephialtes > Ephialtes manifestator. Next base: position 20,628,791 of record OZ019969.1, read on the forward strand.
TATTTAATTGTCAACCGCAAGAACCTTTTTGCAAAAATACAGGAAAAAACAATAGAAAAATATTCCATAAAGATTAATATTAACATCGTCGACATTAGTCATATTATTTATCGCAGAAAAATTATGCGTTCACGCAAAAAAAAAAAGAAAATGAAAACTCCTCTCTTGCTTTAAATTTTTTATTTAATTCCACCAGTATTCAAACGCTCCGAGATTTATTCGACGACCGAAAATATTAGATATTTTTTGGGTATACTATGCAGCCCTGATTTTAGCGGTACCAAATTTCTGGGGACTGCTATCTTGCCCCGGAATGTCTGGTAAGCCCCCTTTCTTTTAGTACTTCTGTAAAATGTCATCAATTGAAACTGGTCGCATTACAACTGCTGGCTCTACACTTGCACAACATTTAGTTTTGTACTTACTTCGTGCGTGAGACAAAAATACAGCATTCTGAGTGATAAAAGTCCTCTGTTATACTTGGCTAGGCACAACCCTTTCATTAATAAACAAGTCGACGTAGTGGCGGTGCAAGTACTGCACGATTTTTTTTTAAGCTTTTCTTCAACAAGAATGTTAAAGGGGTCTTTTACGAATGAGAATACAAAGAAACGAAATAAACGAGATAAAACAAAACAACTTATTAATTGGATTAGTTAAACAACAATAGTTTTGTCAGTGCGCCATTGATTTCACTACATTCCTAGCATCGTGTTTAGAGAAAATCGCCCTATAGTATTTTTCGCTAGAAGCAACAGTTTTGAAAATAAATACGTTCAAATCGGAGACGACACCGCTTCCACGAGGATTACTTCAAAAGTTTTGCACCTACAACAAAGTTCAACAACACATTTTCTATTGTAAACAATGCAAGGAATCACAAAAAAAGTAGAAAGTCAATAACTTGTTAATTGCATTAGTTACAAAATAATTCGTCGCTTAAAAACAGTCATTTTTTCGGGTGATTTTTTTTCATAGAAAAGCAGTATTACCATCGATTTCAACGTGTTTTATTTTTAAACTATTGCTTCTAGCGAAAAAAACATACGATATTTTCCTCTCAAAACGATGCAAGTAATGCATTACAATCAATTACACACCGATAAAGTTATAGTTGTTAAAAATAAGAAACGAATTGTTGTCTAATTAACGCAAGTAACAAGTTATTAACGTTTGACTTACTTTTCTTTTTTCCTGGCATAGTTCACAGTAAGAAAGGTCGAGATCAACTTTTTTGTAGAAGCAAGACTTTTAAAGTAATCTGCATGGAAACTGTATCGAAAATGATTTCGACGTACTTTTTCCAATCTATTGCTTCTAGGGGAAAATATCAAATAAAGTTTTCCTCTTAAAACGGTGCAAGGAATGCAATAAAATGAATTGTGGACGAATAAAATGTTTTTTTTTAAATAACCGACGAATTGTTGTCCAACTAATGCAATTAACAAATAATAAGCTTTTAACTTGTTTGTCTCTATTCCGTGCTTCGTTTAAAGTAAAAAAGACCTTAATCATCTTTTTTATACGAGTAAGACTTTAAAAGTAATCTGCGATTTCGACAATTTTACTTTTAATAGTATTGCTTCTATCGAAAAATACCAAACAATGTTTTTCTCTTAAAACCGTGCAAAGAATGGAGTGAAATAAATTGCACACCGATAAAATGATTGCTGTTGAAAATAAGCAACAAATTTTTGTCTAATTAATGCAATTAACAAGTTACTAGCTTTTTAATTGTTTTTATTTGGCCTTGCATAGTTCAGACTAAGAAAGGTCGTAATCAACTGTTTTCTAAAACCAAGACTTCTAGAGTAATCTGCTTGACGGCTGAGGCACCACCGATTTCAACGCATGTTATTCTAAAACTATTGGGTATAGCGGAAAATACCAAAGTGCATTTTCTTCTTAAAACGGTGAAAGGAATAGAGTGAAATCAATTTCACACCGATAATATAATTGTTGTTAAAAATAAGCAAAAAATGCTTGCCTTATTAATGCAATTAACGATAATTAACTTTCAACTAGTGTGCATCGATTCATTACTATTTTTGCAGTAAAAAAGATCTTGTTTAACTTTTTTGTAGGAGTAAGACTTTGCCTTGAATTTCAACGTAATTATTTTCAATAGTAGTACTTCCAGCGAAAAGAACCAAGGGACGTTTTCCTCCCAGAACAATGCAAGGAATGCAGGGGAATCAATTGCAGACCGATAAATTTATTGTTGTTGAAAATAAGTATTAACTTTTAATTTGTTTATCTTTATTCATTGCATACTTTAGAGTAGAAAATAACGTCATGACGTAGAAGCTGTGTTGCCATGAATTTCGACGTAATTATTTTCAAAACTATTGCTTCTAGTGGAAAATACCTTACGACGTTTTCCACTAAAAAATGGGAAAGGAATGCAGTAAAATCAGTTGTGGATCGATGAAATGATTGTTCTTAAAAATAAGCAGAAAATTGTTGTCTAACAAATGCAATTAACACGTTATTAACTTTTAACTTGATTGCAGTCATTTTATCGGTGCGCAATTAATTTCACTGCATTCCTTGCACCGTTTTAAAAGGAAAACGTCCTTTAGTATTTTCCGCTAGAAGCAATAGTTTTTAAAATAAATACGTCGAAATCCGTTGCGACTCAACACCCACGCATGACCCTGAAAATATCTGCATCAGACACTTTTTAATTTTTAGCACGCCATAACTCCCGTATTTTCCATCGTACAGATTTCACTCCAGAAGCTTTTTTCTTAGTTTTGACATTCTCTAGGTGAGCATTTTTTTTGTTTATTTTTTTTTGTATTCCTTAAGGGGCTGCATTAATAAGAAATCTTTGGCATGCCATAACTTCTGTATTTTTCATCGTACAAACTTCACTCCCAAAGCTTTTTTCTTAGTTTTGACATTCTCTAGGTGAGCATATTTTTTGTTTATTTTTTTTATTCCTTAAGCGGGTACGAATAGAAAATCATTGGCACGCTCTAACTTCCGTATTTTTCATCGTACAGATTTCACTCCTCAAGCTTTTTTCTTAGCTTTTACATTCTCTAGGTGAGCATATTTTTTTTATATTTTTTTTATATTCCTTAAGGGCCTGCATTGACATCAGACACTTTTTAATTTTTGGCACGCCGTAACTCCCGTATTTTTCATCGTACAGATTTCACTCCTCAAGCTTTTTTCTTAGTTTTTATATTCTCTAGGTGAGCATTTTTTTGTTTATTTTTTTTTGTATTCCTTAAGGGGCTGCATTAATAAGAAATCTTTGGCATGCCATAACTTCTGTATTTTTCATCGTACAGACTTCACTCCCAAAGCGGTTTTCTTCGTTTTTACATTCCCTAGGTGAGCATATTTTTTGTTTATTTTTTTTTATTCCTTAAGCGGGTACTAATAGAAAATCATTGGCACGCCCTAACTTCCGTATTTTTCATCGTACAGACTTCACTCCGAAAGCGGATTTCTTCGTTATTACATTCGCTAAGTGAGCATATTTTTTTTTTTGGATTTCTTAAGGGGGTGCTAATAAAAAATCATTTCCATACTAGGGACACGTGGAATAAAAGTTATATACCTCTCGACTTACATACGTGTGTCCTGATACGCGAGGATTCATTTACAAAATCGCAGCACCGGAATTTATTCTTTACGGCACGAGGGGCGTCTTGAAATTTCGAAGAAAATTGTACGGTTCGTTTAGTTTATTTTGAAATTGAGAAAATATTATCAGAGGGTGACTTTTTAGAGGGGCATAATTTTCAACGTGGTGCCATGATTTTCTTGATTTTTTTAACGTCACGTCGAAACGTAATGAACGAACGTGGCACAAGGGATTGGTTGGATGACAATTTATTTTTTAGGTTTTTTCGTGGGAATCAACGCGTCTTACTAAACTGAAGCAATGAAGAAGGTAGAAAGTGAAGTATCGACCGGTGAAGTTTGTTGAAAAGAGTAAATAAGAGAAGAGAAATGTCGATCAAGCGAAACGATCGCAAAATGTTATCCCCGCCACTTTCAGATTCGCGATCGAGAAAGACTCTGAATTGGGAGCCGCAATCCCGGATCTTCGCACACTAGTTTAAAAAAGATGAATAGTTAAATTGTCGCTCGAATCATATTCAGATTTACGTGTGAAAAACTATGTGGAATATTTATTAATACTGGGAAATTTTGCTTTTTTTCTGAAACGTCGAAAGTACAGTTTCAAGTATTGCCAACCAACTCACGTGGACAATGAAAAAATTGAATAGGTGAAGAATTGCGCAATCGAAATCGCGACACCGATATAGTGGTCTATATCAAATTCAGTTGATTTGGAACCAATTATCCAAAATCTGTAATAGGGCGTTTCTGAAGCTGACCTCGACATAAGATAGCTGATTACCACTATAAAATCCAAATTCAGAAAAACACATGACGGTCACAGAATAGTATATTGTGTATCAACTGCGTAAAGTACGTTATTTTCACACGTGGCGAGAGTGATCGCACCAGTCGAAAATGATCTTACGCACGAATTACACAAAATTTTTTAGTAATGCCTGCGGGAAAACTGATTTTTTTTACTGTACATTCATTTTATTAGAGGTGCGAAAATGGAGGGTTTTACGCACTTTTAGCGTGCGTAAAACCACCATTTTCACACCTTGTGTTGGATACTGGTGCTACAAACTTTTTCTGAACTCATGTGATGAGACCGTGGTCAGAAAGTTTTTTTATATCACGTGCGTGGAAAGTTGTGCTTTCCGTGGCGGTTTTGTGGGACGAAGTGGTCAATTTCATGCCAGCCTTAAAAAGATAAGTTCGCGCATGCGCAGTACGCTATCACGTCACCTTCGTTCCTTGGGGTTTTTGTTTCCGAACTTCCCTTGGGACGAAAATACGTGACAGCGCAATGTGCAAGCCCTAACCCATCTTTTTAAAGCGCCATGAGATTGACCAATTCCGTCCCGCAAAACACCACACAAAGCACAAGTTTCCGCGCACTTGATATTGTGACGTCGCGGATGTTTTATTTAATTAACTTTAGATAACGAGCAGCAGACTCTGCTACGGAACGCGGTTTTAGGAGGGAAAGACTCGGTTGACACTGAATTGATACTGGTAACAACGTTTATTATTCTGAAGCAAAAAGAACAGAGTAACGTTCTTACAAAGGTTCGGAGACTTACTGACTAACGAAATAACGCGGGAGGTGTTTATAAAGAGTCAATCGTGGGAAAATGGTGATAGTGGGAGGAATTTTGGGAAGAAGTCTGGAAAGTGCTACGAGGGTTAAGATGCACGTGTGACTGAATTCCAAGAAATGCAGGTGGCGGGCTAGGTGGGTCCCAACGAGGTATCTGTGGGAAAGAGGTGATAAAACGCGCTTTCAGGGAAAGAATTCGGGGAGGAGTCACGTATGTAGTGGGATTGGAATGCAGTTGGTGATGATTGCGTCTTAGGAAAGTCCAGGGACAGTTGCGCGGCGTAGGGCCTAGGTGCAGTGCAGGAAGCAATAAATCAGAGTACGGGCGAGCGGATCAGACGTACGGAGAGCCGGCGAGAAAGAGGAACAATACGAAAAGGATAGGACTTCGTTACAATATAAAAAATATAGTACGCTACATAGGAGGGATGCAACTTTTCACCGCGTGTGAATTTCTGCCCTCGCTTCGCTCGGGCATCAAACTTCACACTCGGTGAAAAGTTGCACTTCCCTCTCTTGTAGCGTAATGTACTATACCACACTTGTGTCAAAATGTATTATTCCGATGCATTCCCTTCAGAAACACTTCTTTTTTTAAATATTCTCTCTTACAGATGTAAAAACTAAGAAAAACGCTTCTGGAGTGAAGTCTGTACGATGAAAAATACGGGAGTTACGGCGCGCCAAAAATTAAAAAGTGTCAGATGTCAATGCACCCCCTTAATGAATACAAAAAAAAAATATGCTCACCTAGGCAATGTAAAAACGAAGAAAACCGCTTTGGGAGTGAAGTCTGTACGATGAAAAATACGGAAGTTAGGGCGTGCCAATGGTTTTTTATTAGCACCCGCTTAAGGAATAAAAAAAAAATAAACAAAAAATATGCTCACCTAGGGAATGTAAAAACGAAGAAAACCGCTTTGGGAGTGAAGTCTGTACGATGAAAAATACAGAAGTTATGGCATGCCAAAGATTTCTTATTAATGCAGCCCCTTAAGGAATATAAAAAAAAAAATAAACAAAAAAAATGCTCACCTAGAGAATGTAAAAACTAAGAAAAAAGCTTGAGGAGTGAAATCTGTACGATGAAAAATACGGGAGTTACGGCGTGCCAATGATTTTCTATTAGTACCCGCTTAAGGAATAAAAAAAAAAAATAAACAAAAAATATGCTCACCTAGAGAATGTAAAAACTAAGAAAAAAGCTTGAGGAGTGAAATCTGTACGATGAAAAATACGGGAGTTACGGCGTGCCAAAAATTAAACAGTGTCTGATGTCAATGCAGCCCCTTAAGGAATACAAAAATAAATAAACAAAAAATATGCTCACCTAGGAAATGTTAAAACTAAGAAAAAAGCTTCGGGAGTGAAGTCTGTACAATGAAAAATACGGAAGTTAGGGCGTGCCAATGATTTTCTATTAGTACACGCTTAAGGAATAAAAAAAAAAAATAAACAAAAAATATGCTCACCTAGAGAATGTCAAAACTAAGAAAAAAGCTTTGGGAGTGAAGTCTGTACGATGAAAAATACAGAAGTTATGGCATGCCAAAGATTTCTTATTAATGCAGCCCCTTAAGGAATACAAAAAAAAATAAACAAAAAAAATGCTCACCTAGAGAATGTCAAAACTAAGAAAAAAGCTTGTGGAGTGAAATCTGTAAGATGGAAAATACGGGAGTTATGGCGTGCTAAAAATTAAAAAGTGTCTGATGCAGATATTTTCAGGGTCATCACCCACGCAGATAACTCTAAAAGTCTTATCCCTACTAAAAAGTTTAACAGGACCTTTTTCACTTTAAACTATGCAAGGAATAAATAAATATAAGTTAAAAGTTAATAATTTGTTAATTGCATTAGTTAGACAACAATTTGTTGCTTAGTAGTAGTAGTAAAAGAATTTATTGACAATACAATGTACATTTTTGTTGGACGCAGACATAATACAGTACATTCAAACGGATTTTGATAAAGCTATATTGCCAATGGGCCACCGACCTGGGTCCTTCAGCCCTGGAATTATGAGGAAGGGGTAGTTTATATTTTTGTATCATCTCGGGAATTTGTTTATCCCACTATTCTAGTTCTAAGTTATCATTAGCCAATCTCTCGAGTCGCTGATAAATAGTGAGAGTTGGGTGTTTCGGTTTTCGATTGACATTTGGTAACGGTTGGTTGCATAGATCAGTGATATTATGGATTTGGCTTGTGGAGAATTTACAGTTAAGATGTTCGGTTCGATTTATTATAGGAGTAATTCCTGTTATTTTATAGAGAAGAGTGTTGGGAGGATTATAGAGTGGGTTTGCAGGGTGCCGAATTCTGGTTAAACTTCGTATGGCGCATGTTTCCGCAGTTTTCATTTTTTTGATCGCATTATCTTTGCAGTTCATAAATACTGGGTGGCCATATTCGATTACCGGCCTGCAGATTGTTGCTTTTTTTCAACAACAATCATTTTATGGGTACGCAATTGATTTTACTGCATTCCTTGCACAATATTAAGAGGAAAACGTCTTTTCGTATTTTTCACTAGAAGCAATACTTTCTAAAATAATCACGTCGAGATCCGTTGCGACTCAACACCCACGCAGATAACTCTAAAAGTCTTATCCCTACTACAAGTTTAACAGCACCTTTTTCACTTTAAACTATGCAAGGAATAAATAAATATAAGTTAAAAGTAAATAATTTGTTAATTGCATTAGTTAGACAACAATTTGTTGCTTATTTTCAACAACAATCATTTTATCGGTACGCAATTGATTTTACTGCATTCCTTGCACAATATTAAGAGGAAAACGTCTTTTGGTATTTTTCACTAGAAGCAATACTTTCTAAAATAATCACGTCGAAATCCGTTGCGACTCAACACCCACGCAGATAACTCTAAAAGTCTTATCCCTACTAAAAAGTTTAACAGGACCTTTTTCACTCTAAACTATGCAAGGAATAAATAAATATAAGTTAAAAGTTAATAATTTGTTAATTGCATTAGTTAGACAACAATTTGTTGCTTATTTTCAACAACAATCATTTTATGGATACGCAATTGATTTTAGTGCATTCCTTGCACAATATTAAGAGGAAAATGTCTTTTGGTATTTTTCACTAGAAGCAACCCGCGAAGAAAAAAAGAATCTTGTGAAGAATCTTTTAAAGAATCTTAAAAAAAGTCTTGAAAGAATCTTTAAAACAATCTTTAAAGGAATCTTGAAAAGAATCACGTATAGGATCCGGAGCAAGACTCTTTTCAAGATTCTTTTCAAATTTTTTTCCAGATCAAAACTCCGAATTTTTGTAATTTTTTTAGTTTAATTCAGTTGATTAGTCATATTTGATTGATCAGATCCGAAAAATAGCGTGATTTGATCAGATTAAAGCGATAAAATGAGAAAAAGAAAAAAAATGTTGATCGTGGGACTTGAACCCAGGTCTCTCGGCGTACTATCCCGTTATCTTATCTATTCAACCAAATCATCTTTCTTGGATAGCAGTAAAATTAAATGATATATGAGTGTCACTTGCTTTTTCAGAACTTTGTTTTTTTTTCGGAAATTACGGCGCGATGCGCGTTACCACTTTGCACCGTTTCACAGTATCTAGTTTCATTAAGAATTCATCTTTCACATTCAGTTATTGCTCCCTCATAAAAGAAACTTTATTTGCGAGAAAACATACGTTCCAAGATTTTCAAATCAGGACACTCAAAATAGTCCAGAACGTCGAGTAAAGTGGTTTAGAAAAAATAAATAAGTGCATTCCGCAAACCTAAACCTTAAAATACATGAACCTGGTCTTCAAAAGTGTCCAGGTTTATTGCTTCGAAGCTCTCAGTGTCCAGATTGACCTCTCCATAGTTTTCGGTGTCCAGGTTGACCTCTCCGTAGTTTTCGGTGTCCAGATCAACTTCTCCATAGTTGTTGGTGTCCAGGTCGAACTCTCCATAGTTTTCGGTATCCAGGTCGATATCTCCATGGCTTTCGGCGTCAGGATCGACATCCCGATGGCTTTCGATGTCCAGGTAGACATTTCTATGGCTTTCGGTATCCAGGTCGATATCTCCACGACTGAACATCAGGGTCGACATGTCCATGGCTTTTGGTGCCAAGTCGATATTCCCATGATTTTCGATGTCCACGTCGATATTTCCATAGTTTTCGGTGTCCAGGTTGATCTCTCCTTACTTTCAGCGCCCAGGTGGATGTCCAGCACCTGGACACCGAGAAATATGGCGAGGTTCACGTGGACACCGAAAACTATAGAGAGGTCGACCTGGACACCGAAAACTATACAGGGGTCGACGTAGGTACCGAAAACTATGGAGATGTCGATCTGGATGCCGAAAACTATGGGGAGGTCGACCTGGACACCGAAAAGTATAAAGGGGTCGACGTAGATACCGAAAACTATGGATATGTCAATCTGGATACCGAAAACTATGGAGATGTCGACCTGGACACCGAAAATTATGGAGAGGTCAGCCTCGACACTGGAAAAAATAGAGAGGTTGACGTGGACACCGAAAATTATGGAGAGGTCGACCTCAACACCAAAAACTATGGAGACGTTGATCTGGATACCGAAAACTATGGTGAGGTCAATCTGGACACTGAGAGCCTCGAAGCAATCAACCTGGACACTTTTGAAGACCAGGTTCATGTCTTTTAAGGTTTTTGTTTGCGGAATTTAATTATTTATTTTTTCTAAACCACTTTTCTCGACGTTCTGGACTATTTTGAGTGTCCTGACTTGAAAATCTTGGAACGTATGTTTTCTCGCAAATAAAGTTTCTTTTATGAGGGAGCAATAACTGAATGTGAAAGATGAATTCTTAATGAAACTAGATACTGTGAAACGGTGCAAAGTGGTAACGCGCATCGCGCCGTAATTTCCGAAAAAAAAACAAAGTTCTGAAAAAGCAAGTGACACTCATATATCATTTAATTTCACTGCTATCCAAGAAAGATGATGTGGTTGAATAGATAAGATAACGGGATAGTACGCCGAGGGACCTGGGTTCAAGTCCCACGATCAACATTTTTTTTTTTTTCTCATTTTATCGCTTTAATCTGATCAAATCACGCTATTTTTCGGATTTGATCAATCAAATATGACTAATGAACTGAATTAAACTAAAAAAATTACAAAAAATCGGAGTTTTGATCTGGAAAAAAATTTGAAAAGAGTCTTGCTCCGGATCCTATACGTGATTCTTTTCAAGATTCCTTTAAAGATTCTTTTAAAGATTCTTTCAAGACTTTTTTTAAGATTCTTTAAAAGATTCTTCACAAGATTCTTTTTTTCTACGCGGGAATACTTTCGAAAATAATCACGTCGAAATCCGTTGCGACTTAACACCCACGCAGATAACTCTAAAAGTCTTATCCCTATAAAAAAGTTGAACAGGACCTTTGTCACTTCAAAATGTGCAAGAAATAAAGAAAATCAAGTTACAAGTCACTAAATTGTTAATTGCATTAGCTAAACAACAATTTGTTGCTTAAAAATAATCATTTGATCTGTTGAATTTTATTGAGTAGAAAAGCTCTTGTTGGGGTAAGACGTTTAAGGTAATCCTCGTGGAAGATGTGCTTCCACCGATCTTAAAGTTTATTTTCAAAATTATTGCTTTCAGCAAAACAATACTAAAGGACGTATTCGTCTGAAAACGTTGCAAAGAAGGTAGTCAAATTAATAAAGAACCGACAAAATGATAGTTGTTGAAAATGAGCAACAAATTCTTGACTATCTAATGTAATTAGCAAGTTATTAACTTTTTACTTGCTTGTTTCGATTCCTTGCATTTATTTGTGTAGAAAAGGTCGTGTTTAACTTTTTCGTAGGGGCTAGACTGTTAGAGTAATCAGCGTGGGAGTTGTGTCGTCACCGATCTCATTTTGTTTATTTTAAAAACTATTGTTTGAAGTGAAAAATGCTAAAGGACGTTTTTTCTCAAAACGATGCAATTAAGGTAGTCTGAGCACATCGACTGACGTCGCATAAGTTTGAGGGAGTTTAAGAGAGAATTACGAACAGTTCTTGATAAGATAAAAATTTGAAAAAAATCAAGCATATGGAAGGTGCTAAAGAGATTACTTTGGACGATAATAATTTTTAAAATGTTATTAACAAATTACTAAAATAAAGAATTGTACAACAAAATACCCGGTAACCCAATTTTTTTTTGTAATGAAAGTGATCTTTTCATTTTTCTGCATACGTATAAATTTTTTCAGAATTTTGTGTGATGTTTGAAAATCGCGTTTTTTTATGTTAAAATAAAAAATCAGAGAAAATTCTGAAAAAAATTCATACGTATGCAGAAAATTAAAAGAATCATTTTTATAACAAAAACGAAATTAGTTTGCCGGATGTATTGTTGAACAATTATTTATTTCAGTGATTTGTTAATAACATTATTTAAATTATTTAACCGGTGCGATGGTCTAGTGGTTAGGGTACTGGCCTCTAGTCCAGAGCATCGGTAGGTCGCGGGTTCGATTCCCGGTGTCGTCGATTTTCGTCGAAAATATAAATACGGACGCGATGAAGCTCCAGATCCTCCACAGGTAGAAATACCTGTGTGGGTCTCATGTATACAGCTGTAGTCCGTGTTTACGTTCTCGACGAAACGTGACGTAGCTCCGGTGCCGGGAGGCGAACTCGAGACCGGCTATATCGGCATGGGTTTTCCGCAGTTTTCCTATGCCCATAGCAGAAATGCTATGGCGAATGCGATATAGAGGGGGAAGTCGGATGCGGCCGCAATCTGGGGGGGGACTGGCTCGCGGCAGAAATGCTTCGGATGACGAATAATTAAATAATACTGTGCGGAAAACCGAGCCGACCCGCTATAAGACTCACATCGGAGACTTGATAAGCGGGGGAAAATTCAAAAAAAAAAAAAAAAAAAAATTATTTAAATTATTATTGTCCAAAGTGAACTCTTTAGCACCTTCCATATCCTTGATTTTTTTCCAGATTTTTATCTCTTCGAGAACTGTTCGTAATTCGCTCTCAAACTCTCTCGAACTTATGCGACGTCAGTCAATGTGCTCAGACTACCTTCATACACTGAAATCAATCCCGCACCGGCAAAATTAGTGTTGCTGAAAATTAGCAATTAATTATCGTTTAACTTATGCAATTAACATGTATTTAACTATCAGCTTGTTTATCTTAATTCCTTGCATTTTTTGAGTAGTAAAGGTCTTGTTGCACTTTTTTGTAGGGACAAGATTTTAATAGTTATCCTCGTGGAAGCTGTGTCGCCACCGATTCCGATGTGTTTATTTTTAATAGGTTTTAGCAAAAAATACTGAAGGACTTTTTGCTCTCTAAACTATGCAACGAATGCAGTGAAAGTACTTTTTTTATTTTTTTATTTATCTAGTAACATCTATTATTTTTTTTTATTCTTATTTTAAAGATTTTTATTTCCGAAAAATTGTTGCTGACTGCAAAACTTTTGCAGCATTAACAAAATTTTGGTAGCATTGATAGAATCGCAAAAAAAGCGTTCTTAACTCGTAAACCTAAAAAAAAGGTTTATTACGCGAACAGATGAGAAGGTACAGCTGGCACTATTTTTTTTAAATGACTGCAAAAAATGACTGCTTTTTTCAGGATCATTGGAAGAATGAAAAATAAAAATAGTCATTACTAGATAATAAAAAAATCAAAAATGAGCTTCAGAGAATTAATAATAACACCAAAAATGTTTTCCCAAAACGAAAATGGTACGCCAAGTTAAAAAAATTGCTTTCAAAAAAATTGCTGACAAACAAAATGCCTTGCAAAAATATTGAACCAAATCCAATATATTAGCCAAGTTAAACTCGCTACAAAAAAAACTTGGCGTGCCAGGGACTAGCTCCCGTACATAGTCCATTAGCCAACATAAACTCGCTACAAAAAAAACTTGGCGTCCCAGCGACTAGCTCCCGTACATAGTCCATTGAAGTAAGTGCGGGAGAAAACAATTCCTAATGATATTTCGTGTTTCGTATTACCGAACCTGCAGCGTGAGCTCAAGTTGCATATCGTACCTTATTCATTACTTTTATCTAATTTATCAGTTTGTATCCCTACTTTCTTTTGACCTCATTTAATCTAATAATATCTTAATATATATAAATCTTTGAAAGATTATTATTCTTCGAACTGTCGGTGCGGTGGGGGTCAAAATAGCGAATGGCTAAAGTAGCGAATTTCTGAATTTCAGAATAATGCCCTGGCAAACAGTGTCGTCGACTTTTTAACCGGTGTTTTAACCAGTCTCGATTAACCCCCGTTTTCACCCAGTTTAACTGACCTTTTAACCGAAATTATTATTTTTTAAGCGATTTTTACTGGTGAATTAACCGATTGTAACCGACATTCTTACCGAATTAATAAAACTCAATTTTGCTTGGTGAATTTAACCGATTTTAACTGACAATTAAACCGAACGAAACGTTTTTAATCGGTTAAATTGTCGGTTAAAGCTGCTGAAACAGTGGGCTAATCGAGACTTATCTTTCCTCGGTTAAAATGTCGGTTAACTTCAGTTATTTCCGGTTAACACTACGGTGACACAGTTTGCCAGGGTGAACATCTGAATCTAGAATGGCTTTCATTATGAAATTCGCTATTTTAATCATTCGCTATTTTGATTGCTTTGAATAGAATGAGGGTCAAAACAGCGAATGATCATCCCCCCCCCCCGCACGCCTCGGGGCTACGCCCCTCGGCCCCGCCCACGTGGTACCCTTAAAATCATGAATAGCGAATTTTAGAATAATGAACATCGGAATCTAGAATGGCCATCATTATGAAATTCGCTATTTTAGCCATTCGCTATTTTGATTGTTTTGAAGGGACCGAGAGTCAAAATAGCAAATGACCCCCCCCCCCCCCCCCCCCGCCCACCCGCCCTGGCCAAGGGTCGAAGCCATTTTTAGAGGGTCATTTTTAGAGGTCCGTTGTCCTCCCGTCCTTACTTCAATGGACTATGTACGGGAGCTAGTCGCTGGGACGCCAAGTTTTTTTTGTAGCGAGTTTATGTTGGCTAATGGACTATGTACGGGAGCTAGTCCCTGGCACGCCAAGTTTTTTTTTGTAGCGAGTTTAACTTGGCTAATATATTGGATTTGGTTTAATATTTTTGCAAGGCATTTTGTTTGTCAGCAATTTTTTTGAAAGCAATTTTTTTAACTTGGCGTACCATTTTTGTTTTGGGAAAACATTTTTGGTGTTATTTGCTCTCTTTTTGAAAGTCAAAACCTAATTTAAAAAAATAATGAGAACTCATGTTTTAGTTATATCTGTGTATTGATTAAAAAGTTCATGTACAAAGAACAGAGGCAGCAATAAGAATTCTACAAGAATTCTCGTCTAACTTTGCAAACTCAAAACATTCAATGAAACCAAAATTTCTATAGACTATAAAAAAACAACAATAGAGATGATGCACGGGTTCCAATGAAGATGATTGTTTTATGTTTTGGGAAGCGTCTTCAGCTATTATTCAGTTCGACATTCGACAAAGAAATGTAATTCTGTTCGTCGTGTGACAGCAACATTAATTTCGTTTTTAACTTGGCGTCGAGTCGCTACCGCAACTCTTGATGATATCAGACTTAGGATGATACCATCATCCAACATCGACGGAAGCAATGCTCTCATTGCAAGTGGAAGAAATGCGTAGTTGGCACAAGCGAGCTCCAGTTGTAGTACAACCGAAAGGGCATCCTGGGTCAGAGAGAAAAGTGGTTCCGACAGTAAAGAAAGTGCCACTCCATCTGGTACCATTATCAAACCACCGTCTAAATCGTTGATAATCACGTCCATCCATCTAGAAAAAACATAAACATCTGACTCATCGAAATTTCTTATATTTCATTCCTCGAAAATCTAGTCATTCAGCTAATTTTTTGCACGTATTTAGTAGAACTATTCAGTAGTTCTTCAATTGTAAACTATTGTATAGTTCTAGACGCAATAGTTCCTTCTAATAGTGTACTTTTATCTCAATAGTGTAGTTCAATAGTTTCTCCCAATAGTCTGCCAATTTAACAATGGTTTATAGTTTAAGGGGAGGGTGTCAGGTAAAAAAAATTGATTTTGGAAATTCAATATCATCCAAATCCTATTGCATATAAAAATGCCCAATGCACTATATTGTTGGTGCTCGATGAAAGGATTTTTTACTGTCGTCTGACTTGCATATGCTTTTCAATATTATATTAAGCAAAGTTCTTAGGTTTTCCATTCTACGCATGATTCAGATGAAACTAATAGGCAGATTGGAATGGTTGACATCTCATTTTCTTCTTCATGAAAAGATACACCGGCTAAATGGAGCAAACAATTTTTTTTTTTCATTTTGAAAGCAAAGTTAATCACTGATTTAGTAAATAGCATAACATTTATTTATTAATAATTGTGTCACTGAAAAAATATTACCTTTTATTAACATTTGCTTTATTTAGCCGGTGTATCTTTTCATGAAGAAGAAAATGAGATGTCAACCATTCCAATCTGCCTAGTAGTTTGATCTGAATTAAAGTTGTGAAATTTTTAATGTGAAAATAATGCATTATTTTTTACGAAAAAAATGGAGTATGGAATTCGGATCCACTATCCATTACTTTATTAATGAGTAATGGAATTCGGATCCACTACCCATTACTTTATTAATGAGTAATGGAACACACATCCATTACCCATTAGTTTATTAATGAGTAAGCTACCTCTATGAGGAAGTATGTTATTCAATTTTTAGCTTCCTCATAGAGGAAGCTTTGTAAAACGCGAAAAATAATGAGGAAGCAATGTGCAAGGTTCTACTTTGCATCCTTGTTTTAATTAGATAAATATACATGTTGTGGATTCGCTTTTTTATTTCGTTATTACGTTATTTCGTGATTATTAGAGCGTTTCCGAAAGTGAATGTGATAATGTATATTTTTAAAAATAATTCAACATTCCATAAAATCAAAAATTTCATACCGTTCGTCACTAAATTATACATATATAATGGCTGAATATTGTTTCATTTATATACAAAATTTGAGCTCGCTATCTGAAATTTTGCAAAAGTTACAATAGAGCGATAATGTCAATTTGTTGAAAAATTCAAAACATCATAAAATTTTAATGGTTCAACCGATCTTAACCAAATTCAATAGCGATCACCGGCGTATGAAAGCTCATATTCATACCAATTTTAAGATCAAAATCTCGAAAATTGAAAGAGTTATCGCGTAAACAGACATTTTTCAAAAAATTAAAAAACGCGTAATAATTGAACGATGAAGTGGACTTTAACAAAAATCTGTATGAACGATGAGGCTTGATCCCTCTATCTATTGTCCAAATTTCAGCTTGATATCTCAATGCATTCCCGAGTTATAAAGGTTTACATTTTTCGATCGTGTAACATATACACACACACACACAATACATACAGACATTTTTTTCTAAATCACTTTTCTCGACGTCTTGGCCCATTCTGAGTGTACTGACATGAAAATCTCGAGAAAAAAAAATTTCATGAAAAAGCTTCTTCTATGAGGAAGCAAAAAGTAATGGGTGATGGACCTCTGCTCCATTACTCACTAATAAAGTAATGGGTGATGGACCTCTGCACCGTTGCGCATTAATAAAGTAATGAGTAGTGGATTCGAGTTTCATTATAAATTTTTTTAATAAAAAATTATCCATTATTTTCACATTAAAAATTTCACAACTCTGCTTTCAACTAACTTCTAGCTTTTGACTGGCTACTCACTTTTCACCAACTGATGACTCCCTACTAACTAACTTTTAACTTTTAAAAGTCAGAAGTTAGTCAAAAGTTAAAAGTAACTGAAAAGTTAGTCAAAAGTTGGAAGTTAGTATAAAGTTAGAAGTTAGTTGAAAGTTAGTCAAATGTTAGAAATTAATAAAAAGTTAGAAGTTAGTCAACAGTAAGAAGTTAGTAGTTAGACAAAAGTTAGTCAAAGGTCAAAAGTTAGAAGTTAGTCAAATGTTAGAAATTAGTCAAATGTTAGAAATTAGTCAAAAGTTAGAAGTTAGTCAAAAGTTAGAAATTAGTCGAAAGTTAGAAGTTAGTCATAGGTTAGAAGTTAGTCAAAAGTTAGAAGTTAGTCAAAAGTTAGAAGTTAGTTGAAAGTTAGTCAAATGTTAGAAATTAGTCAAAAGTTAGAAGTTAGTCAAAAGTTAGAAATTAGTCAAAAGTTAGAAGTTAGTCAAAAGTTAGAAGTTAGTCAAAAGTTAGAAGTTAGTCAAAAGTTAGTCAAGTTAGTCAAAAGTTAGTCAAATGTTCGAAATTAGTCAAAGGTTCGAAATTAGTCAAAGGTTAGAAGTTAGTCAAAAGTTAGTCAAATGTTCGAAATTAGTCAAAAGTTAGAAGTTAGTCAAAAGCTAGAAGTTAGTTAAAAGTTAGTCAAAAGTTAGAAGTTAGTTAAAAGTTAGTCAAAAGTTAGAAGTTAGTTAAAAGTTAGTAAAAAGTTAGAAATGCAACATGTCGCAAAGGACTATTGCTAAGATTTTCAGGTATCCGGATAGTTCGTCTCTGAGAAATCGCCCGTCTATCGCGACCTGTTTTAACCGCAGACTTCTAATGATATTATATTTATTCATTTATTTTTCAATTTTTCGAACGATTTTGCTATTCATCTACTTATTTATTAACTTTTTGAACGATTTTCCGATTTATTTATTTATATATTTATTTATTAAGCAGATTTTTCTAAAGTAATGGGACTATCATATATCCATTACCACGTTCATTACCCATTACTTTAAAAAACGGTGATGGATGTGAGTTCCATTACTCATTAAAAAAGTAATGGGTAATGAATGTGAGTTCCATTACTCATTAAAAAAGTAATGGGCAACGGATATGAGTTCCATTACTCATTAAAAAAGTAATGGGTAACGGATATGAGTAACATTACTCATTAAAAAATAATGGGTAACGGATATGAGTTCCATTATTCATTAATAAAGTAATGGGTAATGGTTCTGAATTCCATTTTGCATTTTTAAAGTAATGGGTAAAAAAAACGATAATGCATTAAAAAAATAATGCATTATTTCCAACTCTGATCTGATTCATGCGCAGAATGGAAAACATAAGAACTTTGCTTAAGATAATATTGAAAAGCATATGCAAGTCAGACGACAGTAAAAAATCCTTTCATCGAGTACCAACAATATAGTGCATTGGGCATTTTCATATCATCGAGTACCAACAATACAGTGTGTTGGGCATTTTCATATCATCGAGTACCAAGAATACAGTGCGTTGGGCATTTTCATTAAAAAATATTACCTTTTATTGACATTTGCTGCATTTAGGCGGCGTATCTTTTCATGAAGAAGAAAATGAGATGTCAACCATTCCAATCTGCCTAGTAGTTTGATCTGAATCATGCGCAGAATGGAAAACCTAAGAACTTTGCTTAAGATAATATTGAAAAGCATATGCAAGTCAGTCGACAGTATAAAATCCTTTCATCGAGTACCAACAATACAGTGCGTTGGGCATTTTCATATATAATAGGATTTGGATGATATTGAATTTCCAAAATCTTTTTTTTTATCTGTCTCCCTCCCCTTAACAGTTCAATAATTCTAATTGTTTTTAATTTTTAATACTTTTTTTCTATGTCGACATCTACGAAGCCAAATTGCTCTTGTCACCATAGGATCTGTCGAAACCCTACTGACAGCTACAAAGCCAAACAGCTCTTGTCGCTTGTTAATATTTCAATCAACTACAAATCCGAACAACTTTTGTTAATGAACGACCGAAAATCTATGCAGACACTGATTAAAAGAAGGTTAATCACGGCAGATACTTTCTGAAATGAGGTTAGTCACGGCAGACACTGACTGAAACGATACTCGACTGTAAACGTAGACAGCAGTCCCATAAACGATGAAGCACTGGGATCGAGAACGCACTGCGATTGTTGTCAACACTCATTTATCACACACTCATTTATAAAAAAATTAATTAATTTCGGCACTGATTTAAAGTATAAACATACGCGAATTATAAATGTACATTTCGCGTCGAGTCGCTACCGCGACTCTTGATTATGCGAATGAATAATTAGAAATAATGCGAAACTTAGAAAAATGATTTCCAACTGTTCAGGATCATTGAACAAAAAAAAAATAGTCTCCACTAGATAATTAAAAATGAAAAGATCTGCCTTCAAGATTAATTCATTTAACGCAGAGTTATAAAGTTAGGGCTGTCGTTACTATAAAATTTGCTAGTGCATAATTCTTCAGGGTTATTATTAGTTGAAACTGTTGCTTCTATCGAAGAATGCAAAAAGATTTTTTCTGAAAACCATGCAGGAAATGCAGTAAAATAAATGGCCACTGATAAAATGATTATTGTTGAAAATAGGCAACAACATTTATTATTTAATTAAACTTATTAAAAAGTAATTAAGTTAAAAATTGTTTATCTTAATTACTTGCATTTTTTATATTAAAAAAGGTTTTTTCAATTTGTCTTATGAGCAAGATTTTTCGAGAAATCCCCGTGCGAGTTGTGTCGCCAACCCTCGCGTCATTTTTATTATGGAAGACTTTTAACTAGACGGAAATGCCATAGGACCTTTTATTATAGTAACGATGCAAGAAATAAGTAAAGATAATCCCAAGTTGTTAATTGTTAAAAACGCTTATTATTAATTATTAACTAATATTGTAATAATCTTAATCAAACTCAAAGCAGGTGATATTACCACCATACGGGTAATTTGTAATGTTGCTATGATTGCCCTTTGACACATTGGTACATCACTATTGATAAGACATTAGAAATGAACAAAACTAATTTTTAGCATTCATGCTACGCTTGAGTGTGTTCGGGCTTCGTGAATTCGTAGTCGGTCGGGCCCGCCGATCCCCTCTCTTCGAAGCCACTCCTTCCATGCCACCGTTTACCGAGCTCGGAAGCCGAACGGGCAAGCGACGCGGCTGAGAACCGTCGCTTTGACGCGCACGCGCCTGACGGGTGTCTAGTTTCACCTGAACCTCACTGTATATATATATATATATATATATATACTAGGATATGTATATATTGTGACACGATTCTTTATTCCGAGATAATTCGGGAAAATTATCCCGGAGAAACGCTCAACAAATTCGACACCCTTAAATACACCAAAACTGCACTAGGGCGCCAGGCCCTTCTTTTATTGCCTGAAGGGCCAAGAGGAAGAAAACTATCAATTATTCGACGCGAATACTCTTCGCACAAGCTGCTCAATCCGAGAGACTAGGTCGTGGGGGGTTAAGAGGGGGGAATCTTCAAAAATAACTGCAAAACCCAAAAACCGATATAATATATAATGTGCTCGCTTTAATTAAACAAAATAAAATAATTGGCGAGTACAGTAGGAGGCTCGGAGCCTCCAATATTCCCAAATACGGTTTTACAAAAAAAATGGTTCCCAGAAGGGGAATCCGTGCTCGTTGGCACAACTGATTCTATACAATCTAAATTATTATTAATAAATCCAAAATAATTTTCCAAAAAGAATTACAATTTCACTAATAATGGGCGTAAACGCTACGCGTCACGCCGCAAAATAGTGAGTCTTCTCTCTCACTCTTACGCTACGGGACGGCTGAGGCACGTCTCGTATTTTCCAATAAATTAAATATTCCCAAAAAACGATTGAAAATCAAATCCAATAAATACAACTTTCGGCTAAAGTTAGATTCTTTCGTTCGGTTGGCCGTAGCCAAACCGAGCAGACCCCGCGAGATACTCTATGGGCCAGACGAAAAGGATCCCGCCTCGTGGTGGCAGAAGGCCTGAATTTCTTCCAATAATTACCAAAAACACTATTTATTATGTCACGGCACCTGACAGTACAATATCAAAATGCACTGACCCACCTCTATTACGCGATGCTCCGTGTTGAGGACCGAAACAACGTCCTTCCTTCTTTTCCAATTAATTCCTATGTTCCGATATAATATTTCCAATACGGTTTCCAATATATTACAATAGTTCGTGCGCTACTGTTCGCACGCGTGTCCAGCCAACAAGTGACGAGTCCGCGGCGTGTGCCGGACTCGCCAAAATCGCTCGAGGACGAGAGGAGTGCGCGGAGGGTACGCATCCCTTCGCAGCGACACATTTATTAGTGGTCTGTCGCGAAGACAGACTACCATTCGACGCGGGAGTTCCAAACTCTCGCGTATGAATTTCCAAAATAGGAGGCCGATGTACTGCCGCCACGGTGCCGATTTCTTGATGCATGGAGCTGCCCTCGCTGCTGGCGTCTCCTCTTCCTCTGAGCTCCTGGATCCCAAAGACCATGCTGATTGGAGGTACTGTTGCAGTACCTCACTCGTAGAAGGAAAGAAACGTTGATCGCCAGTGGGAGCGGGGACCGTGACATGTAAAATGTGTTCCAAACGAAATCAATAAATAATTCCTATAATCTCGCGTAGGTCTGGTCGATTTGACGCGACGCCGCAGTTTTGCCCTATTTCGCCTTGCAGCCGTATCCCGGCTTGCTGGCTGGACCATTTCTATGTCGCGGGCGACGTCGAAGGGGGGAGAGATGCAACGGACACCGCGTAACGCGAAATGCCGCGTTACAATATATACTAATAATCCTAGTCGAGAACGAAAGATGTGTCAGGTTCAATATTTTTTTTTTTCTCTTTCAAATGAGACCTGCGGCAAGGAAATCTGTTTCTTTAATGCTGATATCTGGCATCTTAGTAATTCTCGCCGAGCGACTTTATGTTCCTCCCGTACGGCCGCACTCACACAACTTTAAATGTCCCAACCTATATTTGCCGACGCATTATCTTTGACCACATGTCGTGAACGAAAAGTGTATCATGATCAATATTTTCTATTTTTTTTTCTTTCGAATGAGACCTGTCACAAGAAAATCGGTTCATTTATAGCTGATATCTGGTCTTTTCAAAGTTTTTCGTGTTTAACGCACTCACACTGTCTCGATTCACGTATTCACGTACATACATTATATAGAAGCGCCGCGCGCAGGCGCGAGTGGCGACTCGCGAGCAACCTGTGCGTGACGTCACATAGTCGCCAGCTGGTCAGTCAGTCAGCGCGTGTTGCACAGCCGACAGCATCAAGAGTCGCGGTAGCGACTCGACGCGAAGTGTACATTTATAATTCGCGTATTTTTATACTTTAAATCAGTGTTTAATAATTTAAATTTAAATCAGTGCGTAATATTTTAAATCAGTGCTTAATACTTTAAATCAGTGCTTAAATTAATTAATTTTTTTGTAAATGAGTGTGTGATAAATGAGTGTTGACAACAATCGCAGTGCGTTCTCGACCCCAGTGCTTCATCC
This sequence comes from Ephialtes manifestator, assembly GCA_963970395.1. NCBI lineage: Eukaryota > Metazoa > Arthropoda > Insecta > Hymenoptera > Ichneumonidae > Ephialtes > Ephialtes manifestator. Next base: position 20,651,352 of record OZ019969.1, read on the forward strand.
TTTATGGGATTATTTTTCATCATAAAGCGTGATCTTTTTCGTTTTCATCAGTGTCTGACTGCTGTCTACGTTTACAGTCGAGTATCGTTTCAGTCAGTGTCTGCCGTGACTAACCTCATTTCAGTAAGTATCTGTCGTGATTAACCTTGTTTTAATCAGTGTCTGCATAGATTTTCGTTCGTTCGTTAACAAAAGTTGTTCGGATTTGTAGTTGATTGAAATATTAACAAGCGACAAGAGCTGTTTGGCTTTGTAGCTGTCAGTAGGGTTTCGACAGATCCTACGCTGACAAGAGCAATTTGGATTCGTAGATGTCGACATAGAAAAAAAGTATTAAAAATTAAAAACAATTAGAATTATTGAACTATTAAGGGGAGGGAGACAGATAAAAAAAAAGATTTTGGAAATTCAATATCATCCAAATCCTATTATATATGAAAATGCCCAACGCACTGTATTCTTGGTACTCGATGATATGAAAATGCCCCACGCACTGTATTGTTTTTCGAGATTTTCATGTCAGTACACTCAGAATGGTCCAAAACATCGAGAAAAGTGATTTAGAAAAAATGTCTGTGTGTGTGTGTGCGTGTGTGCGTGCGTGCGTGCGTGCGTGCGTGCGTGCGTGCGTGCGTGCGTGCGTGCGTGCGTGCGTGCGTGCGTGCGTGCGTGCGTGCGTGCGTGCGTGCGTGCGTGCATGCGTGCGTGCGTGCGTGCGTGCGTGCGTGCGTGCGTGCGTGCGTGCGTGCGTGCGTGTGTGCGTGTGTGCGTGCGTGTGTGCGTGTGTGCGTGTGTGCGTGTGTGCGTGTGTGCGTGTGTGCGTGTGTGTGCGTGCGTGCGTGCGTGCGTATGTGTGCGTGTGTGCGTGTGTGCGTGTGCGCACGCACACACACGCACACACGCACACACGCACACACGCACACACGCACGCACGCACGCACGCACGCACGCACGCACGCACGCACGCACGCACACACGCACACACGCACGCACACACGCACACACACGCACACACGCACACACGCACGTGTGTGTGTGTGTGTGTAAGTGTGTGTGTGTGTATGTTACACAATCGAAAAATGTAAACCTTTATAACTCGAGAATGCTTTGAGATATCAAGCTGAAATTTGGACCATAGATAAAGGGATCAAGCCTCATCGTTCATGCAGATTTTTGTTAAAGTCCACTTCATCGTTAAATTATTACGCGTTTTTAAATTTTTTGAAAAATGTCTGTTTACGCGATAACTCTTTCAATTTTCGAGATTTCGATCTTAAAATTGGTATGAATGTGAGCTTTCATACGCCGGTGATCGCTATTGAATTTGGTTAAGATCGGTTGAACCATTAAAATTTTATGATGTTTTGAATTTTTCAAAAAATTGACATTATCGCTCTATTGTAACTTTTGCAAAACTTCAGATAGCGAGCTCAAATTTTGTATATAAATGAAAAAATATTCAGCCATTATATATGTATAATTTAGTGACGGACGGTATGAAATTTTTGATTTTATGGAATGTTGAATTATTTAAAAAAATATACATTATCACATACAGAATCCACAACATGTATATTTATCTAATTAAAACAAGGATGCAAAGTAGAACCTTGCACATTACTTCCTCATTATTTTTCGCGTTTTACAAAGCTTCCTCTATGAGAAAGCTAAAAATTGAATAACATACTTCCTCATAGAGGTAGCTTTGTAAGAAGCGAAAAATAATGAGGAAGCAATGTGAAATACATGAAAACATTATGCAACGTCGTTTCTACCCTTTTAACCTCTTAAGGTAGTCCTTGCGAATTAACCTTTCTGAACTTTAACACTTAACATTTTTTTATATAATAGTTAAATCCCTTCGAAATGCGATTGCAAAGTTTCAAGCTGGATTATCGACTAAATTACCGAGAAAATAAATATTCAAAAAAGAATTCTTATGCACGGGCTCTTATAGCAAACTAACCGATTTCGTACCTCGGAACGAAAATTAACATGTATAAACTGAACTTTTATACAATATCAAATGTGCTATGGATTCCTTAGAGTGTCACGATTCCGTATAAAATATAAAAAAGGGACATTATCGAAGTATTTGGGTGTAATTCCAACGTCAAACACTTCATCGTCACTCAGAAGTTACGGATAACCGGATGTAGTGGACGATGATAGAAATCAACATAACCTCCAGTGTCAACCGGCGCCGTTTCAACCTTGGTTTCAGCGACCCGCTTTTTCGTGGCGGTTGTAGTCGTGGCGCAAAAATTAGATTTTCTATCTACATTTTTTCGGTTTTGTGTCACAAATTTACCTTTAAAATGACCAAATTTAGCTCTGACCGCGTGATGATACAATACCACTACGCGTTCAAGCGAGACTCTGATGAGATATTTTAGTTAATACAATTTATGTTGTTTAAGTTTACGAAGCATCTACAAATACGTTTTTATTTTCACTGTGATTAATTGAATGTGTACATATATATAATGTTAGCATTTACAGAATTTTCGGAACAGTGCGTCAATTGACTAGTATGGGTCGCAAGGACTACCTTAACTTAAATATAATGATAGTATATTTATTCATTTATTTATCAATTTTTCAAACGATTTTGCAATTTATCTACTTATTTATTAACTTTTTGAACGATTTTTCGATTTATTTAATTATATATTTATTTATTAAGCAAATTTTTCTAAAGTAATGGAACTATTATATATCCATTACCACATCCATTACCCAATACTTTGAAAATCGGTGATGCGTCTAAGTGTCGTTATCCATTTTTTAAAAATGGGTAACGGATGTGAGTTCCATTATTCATTAATAGGGTAATGGGTAATGGTTCCGAATTCCATTATGCATTTTTAAAGTAATGGGTAAAAAAACGAGAATGCATTAGAAAAATAATGCATTTTCCCAACTCTGGTTGAAAGTTAGTCAAAAGTTAGAAGTTAGTTGAAAATTAGTAAAATGTTAGAAATTAGTCAAAGGTTAGTCAAAAGTTAGAAGTTACTTGAAAATTAGTCAAATGTTAGAAATTGGTCAAAAGTTAGTCAAAAGTTAGAAGTTAGTCAAAAGTTAGTCAAAAGTTAGACAAAAGTTAGAAGTTAGTCAAAAGTTAGTCAAAAATGAGAAGTTAGTCAAAAGTTAGACAAAAGTTAGAAGTTAGTCAAAAGTTAGTGAAAAATTAGAAGTTAGTCAAAAGCTATAAGTTAGTTAAAAGTTAGGCAAAAGTTAGAAAAGAAACAGGTCGCATAGGACTATTGCTAAGATTTTCAGGTATCCGGATAGTTCGTCTCTGAGAGATCGCCCGTCTGTCTATTGCGACCTGTTTTAACCGCAGACTTCTAATGATATTATATTTATTCATTTATTTTTTAATTTTTTGAACGTTTTTGCTATTTATCTACTTATTTATTAACTTTTTGAACGAGTTTCCGATTTATTTATTAAGCAAATTTTTCTAAAGTAATGGGACTATCATATATCCATTACCACGTTCATTACACATTACTTTAAAAATCGGTGATGGATGTGAGTTCCATTACTCATTAAAAAAGTAATGGGTGATGGATGTGAGTTTCATTACTCATTAAAAAAGTAATGGGTGATGGATGTGAGTTCCATTACTCATTAAAAAAGTAATGGGTGATGGATGTGAGTTCCATTACTCATTAATAAAGTAATGGGGGATGAATCTCTGCTCCATTACTCATTAATAAAGTAATGGGTAGTGGATGTGACTTCCATTACTTATTAAAATGTAATGGGTAATGGATGTGTGTTCCATTACTCATTAATAAAGTAATGGGTAATGGATGTGTGTTCCATTACTCATTAATAAAGTAATGGGTAGTGGATCCGAATTCCATAATCCATTTTTTTCGTAAAAAATAATGCATTATTTTCACATTAAAAATTTCACAACTCTAATTCAGATCAAACTACTAGGCAGATTGGAATGGTTGACATCTCATTTTCTTCTTCATGAAAAGATACACCGTCTAAATGGAGCAAATGTTAATAAAAGGTAATATTTTTTCAGTGACACAATTATTAATAAATAAATGTTATGCTATTTTCTAAATCAGTGATTAACTTTGCTTTCAGAATGAAAAAAAAATAGTTTGCTCCATTTAGCCGGTGTATCTTTTCATGAAGAAGAAAATGAGACGTCAACCATTCCAATCTGCCTAGTAGTTTCATCTGAATCATGCGCAGAATGGAAAACCTAAGAACTTTGCTTAAGATAATATTGAAAAGCATATGAAGGATTCCACGGGACTTTCGCCACGCCCAAAAAAAAAAAAATCTCAAATTTTATCTAAAAATCAGGTTCAGCGGTGTCTATTGATGGACCAAATTTCAAAATTCTAAAAAAATAGTTGACCGGAATATGCAAATTTTTTCGTTTTTTATCTTTTTTCATTTAATCTGTAATATCTCAGAAACTATTGATCGTATCGAAATCATTAAAAGACTAAAATGTGCATTATTTTACGGCCAACAAGAAAAAAATATATTCAAAATTAATTGCTTAATTTCAGGTCACATTTTATGGAAAAAACAACAAAATTATTTTTTTTTTATGGTTGGACTTCAGATTTTTTCATCGGACAAATTGTCTCGGAATCTTTGAGTGATCGCCGAATTTTGAGTATTTTTTTTTTTCATGGGATGGCCCAATGTTGTGACGTTACAGCAATCTGAATGTTTTTAATATATATATAAAAATCCATATTGAAAATTAAAATTAATTAAAATGGTTGGACTTCAAATTTTTTCACCGGACAAATTGCCTCGGAATCTTTGAGTGATCGCCGAATTTTGAGTATTTTTTTTTTCATGGGATGGCCCAATGCTGTGAGGTTACAGCAATTAGAATGTTTCAAATTTCGAAACATTCAAATTTCGAAACATTCAAATTGCTGTAACCTCACAGCATTGGGCCATCCCATGAAAAAAAAATACTCAAAATTCGGCGATCACTCAAAGATTCCGAGGCAATTTGTCCGGTGAAAAAATCTGAAGTCCAACCATTTTAATTAATTTTAATTTTGAATATGGATTTTTTTATATATATTAAAAACATTCAGATTGCTGTAACGTCACAGCATTGGGCCATCCCATGAAAAAAAAATACTCAAAATTCGGCGATCACTCAAAGATTCCGAGACAATTTGTCCGATGAAAAAATCTGAAGTCATCCATAAAAAAAAAATAATTTTGTTGTTTTTTCCATAAAATGTGACCTGAAATAAAGCAATTAATTTTGAATATATTTTTTTCTTGTTGGCCATAAAAAAATGCACATTTTCGTCTTTTAATGATTTCGATACGATCAATAGTTTCTGAGATATTACAGATTAAATGAAAAACGATAAAAAACGAAAAAAATTGCATATTCCGGTCAACTATTTTTTTAGAATTTTGAAATTTGGTCCATCAATAGACACCGCTGAACCTGATTTTTAGATAAAATTTGAGATTTTTTTTTTTTTGGGGGTGGCGAAAGTCCCGTGGAATCCCTCATATGCAAGTCAGACGACAGTAAAAACTCCTTTCATCGAGCACCAACAATATAGTGCATTGGGCATTTTTATATGCAATAGGATTTGGATGATATTGAATTTCCAAAATCAATTTTTTTTACCTGACTCCCTCCCCTTAAACTATAAACCATTGTTAAATTGGCAGACTATTGGGAGAAACTATTGAACTACACTATTGAGATAAAAGTACACTATTAGAAGGAACTATTGCGTCTAGAACTATACAATAGTTTACAATTGAAGAACTACTGAATAGTTCTACTGAATACGTGCAAAAAATTAGCTGAATGACTAGATTTTCGAGGAATGAAGTATAAGAAATTTCGATGAGTCAGATGTTTATGTTTTTTCTAGATGGATGGACGTGATTGTCAACGATTTAGACGGTGGTTTGATAATAGTACCAGATGGAGTGGCACTTTCTTTACTGTCGGAACCACTTTTCCCTCTGACCTAGGATGCCCTTTCGGTTGTACTACAACTGGAGCTCGCTTGTGCCAACTACGCATTTCTTCCACTTGCAATGAGAGCATTGCATCCGTCGATGTTGGATGATGGTATCATCCTAAGTCTGATATCATCAAGAGTCGCGGTAGCGACTCGACGCCAAGTTAATAAATAAATTAATGTTGCCCTCACATGACGATTTCTCTGTCTGTATATATATAATGGAACGCCTCACCTCCGACGAGATTTCGAGAAGAGTTGTCACCAACTGCTTTACACTACACTATGCCTTGAATATCAAAGGGAGTGCATCTATCAACCTACCATCCAGTATCCCTACCATCCTGTGAACATCAATTTCCTTTATTTTCCCTGTCTGGTGATGAATCATTATTCTTGTTCGAGTATCGAACAGAATTACATTTCTTTGTCGAATGTCGAACTGAATAATAGCTGAAGACGCTTCCCAAAACATAAAACAATTATCTTCATTGGAACCCGTGCATCATCTCTATTGTTGTTTTTTTATAGTCTATAGAAATTTTGGTTTCATTGAATGTTTTGAGTTTGCAAAGTTAGACGAGAATTCTTGTAGAATTCTTATTGCTGCCTCTGTTCTTTGTACACATGCAGGATACATTTAGTAGTGTCTACTTACCTTAATTTACTGTTCATTGTACATGAACTTTTTAATCAATACACAGATATAACTAAAACATGAGTTCTCATTATTTTTTAAAATTACGTTTTGACTTTCAAAAAGAGAGCAAATAACACCAAAAATGTTTTCCCAAAACAAAAATGGTACGCCAAGTTAAAAAATTGCTTTAAAATAAATTGCTTACAAAAATATTAAACCAAATCCAATATATTAGCCAAGTTAAACTCGTTACAAAAAAAACTCGGCGTGCCAGGGACTAGCTCCCGTACATAGTCCATTAGCCAACATAAACTCGCTACAAAAAAAACTTGGCGTCCCAGCGACTAGCTCCCGTACATAGTCCATTGAAGTAAGGACGGGAGGACAACGGACCTCTAAAAATGACCCTCTAAAAATGGCTTCGCCTCTCGGCCAGGCCGGGGGGGGGGGGGTCATTTGCTATTTTGACTCTCGTTCTATTGAAAACAATCAAAATAGCGAATGGCTAAAATAGCGAATTTCATAATGATGGCCATTCTAGATTCCGATGTTCATTATTCTACAATTCGCTATTCATGATTTTAAGGGTACCACGTGGGCGGGGCCGAGGGGCGAAGCCCCGAGGCGTGCAGGGGGGGGGGGGGGGTGATCTGTCGCTATTTTGACCCTCATCCTATTCACAGCAATCAAAATAGCGAATTTCATAATGATGACCATTCTAGATTCAGTCAAGAGTCGCGGTAGCGACTCGACGCCAAGTTAAAAAAGAAATGAATGTTGCCTTCATACTACGATTTGTCTGTCTGATCTTGACTGGACGGGCTGTTACTCCTGACGCGACGGTCGCTACTGCTACTCTATTTATTCCGAAGGCGGCCATGTTTGTTATCCTGAAATTCGCTATTCGTGTTTTTAAGGGTACCGCCTGGGCAGGGGGGGGGGGATCATTCGCTGTTTTGACCCTCATTCTATTCAAAGCAATCAAAATAGCCAATTTCATTATGAAAGCCATTCTAGATTCAGACCTGACGCGACGGTCGCTACTGCTACTCTATTTATTCCGAAGGCGGCCATGTTTATTATCCTGAAATTCGCTATTCGTGTTTTTAAGGGTACCGCCTGGGCAGGGAGGGGATCATTCGCTGTTTTTACCCTCATTCTATTCAAAGCAATCAAAATAGCGAATGATTAAGATAGCGAATTTCATAACGAAAGCCATTCTAGATTCAGATGTTCACCCTGGCAAACTGTGTCACCGTAGTGTTAACCGAATATAACTGAAGTTAACCGACATTTTAACCGAGGAAAGATAAGTCTCGATTAGCACCCTGTTTCAGCAGCTTTAACCGACAATTTAACCGATTAAAAACATTTCGTTCGGTTTAATTGTCAGTTAAAATCGGTTAAATTCACCAAGCAAAATTGAGTTTTATTCATTCGGTAAGAATGTCGGTTACAATCGGTTAATTCACCAGTAAAAATCGCTTAAAAAATAACAATTTCGGTTAAAAGGTCAGTTAAACTAGGTGGAAAACTGGGGTTAATCGAGACTGGTTAAAACACCGGTTAAAAAGTCGATGACACTGTTTGCCAGGGCATTATTCTGAAATTCAGACATTCGCTACTTTAGCCATTCGCTATTTTGACCCCCACCGCACCGACAGTTCGAAGAGTAATAATCTTTCAAAGATTTATATATATTAAGGGATAAACTTCCGAAAAGCGCATACCTCCGATCGATCTGAAATTTTGTACACTAACGTATTTTGACCTGCTAATCACGAATATGATAATGAAAATCCCCGCAAATGAATTTTCGGTATGAAAAAAATAAAAAACATCGTTTAATGCCGCTGCGCGTGATCGCGCAATACTGAAAGAAACGCGTGTGCGCGCCTGTGTGTGTGTGTGTGTGTGTGGGTGTGTGCGTGCGTGTGTGTGTGTGCGCGTGTGTGTATGTGTGTGTGTGTGTGTTTGCGTGCGTGCGTGCGTGCGTGCGTGCGTGAGTGCGTGCGTGCGCTCGCCGCGCGATCATTGCCTCTCTCCCCAGAAATCTAGGAAAAAATGGCCGAGGAAAAAATGGCCGAGGAAAAAATGGTCGGGGAAAAAATGGCCGGGAAAAAATGGCCGATGGAAAAAATGGCCGTGGAAAAAAAGGCCGATAGAAAAATAGGCCTATGGAAAAAAAGGCCAATGGAAAAATAGGCCGATAGAAAAAAAGGTCAATGGAAAAATAGGCCGATGAAAAAACGCTGATTTTAATAAAGACCATATGTATGCAAATACGGATTTTATTTTAAATTGCTGTGTATAAAGTCGGTCTTCGTATTTTCGCATCTGGTTGATGTGTGTGCAAAGTCGGATTTTATTATAAGTTGCTGTGTATAAAGTCGGTCTTCGTATTTTCGCATCTGGTTGATGTGTGTGCAAAGTCGGATTTTATTATAAGTTGCTGTGTATAAAGTCGGTCTTCGTATTTTCGCATCTGGTCGATGTGTGTGCAAAGTCGGATTTTATTAAAGTTGCTGTGTATAAAGTCGGTCTTCGTATTTTCGCATCTGGTCGATGTGTGTGCAAAGTCGGATTGTATTATAAGTTGCTGTGTATAAAGTCGGTCATCGTATTTTCGCATCTGGTTGATGTGTGTGCAAAGTCGGATTTTATTATAAGTTGCTGTGTATAAAGTCGGTCTTCGTATTTTCGCATCTGGTCGATGTGTGTGCAAAGTCGGATTTTATTATAAGTTGCTGTGTATAAAGTCGGTCTTCGTATTTTCGCATCTGGTCGATGTGTGTGCAAAGTCGGATTTTATTATAAGTTGCTGTGTATAAAGTCGGTCTTCGTATTTTCGCATCTGGTTGATGTGTGTGCAAAGTCGGATTTTATTATAAGTTGCTGTGTATAAAGTCGGTCTTCGTATTTTCGCATCTGGTCGATGTGTGTGCAAAGTCGAATTTTATTATAAGTTGCTGTGTAGAAAGTCCCACGTTTGAAGGAGATAGAATTTTCATTGATTATCAGATTTTACAATTTTTTTTTACCTTGCATACAACAATTTTTACCTTGTATACACGGATTGGTGCGAATAGACACACCGTAATAAATATCGAAGGTGTTACCGGGCACCAAAGCTTCATTTATGCGTTATATTTAATGAAATCAAACTCTTTTCATCGGCGTTTTTTCCATCGGCCTATTTATCCATCGGTTCGCTGGCCCGACCGGCAATCGGCCGAGCTTACGTTGAAATTGCATTTGTCGTCTCATCTGCAATTCCGACCAAATCAAAATGGATCGGAAATATAACATCTTTCATTTAAGCTCCATATTGCAAGACCATATGAAAACTCTGCGATGGTTGCGCGATATAGAAATGATTCCTACCACCAGATATTGTGGCACACACAAGAAGAACATGACGCTGTACGAAGGCCGGGGGGGGGGGGGGGTCATTTGCTATTTTGACTCTCGTTCTATTGAAAACAATCAAAATAGCGAATGGCTAAAATAGCGAATTTCATAATGATGGCCATTCTAGATTCCGATGTTCATTATTCTACAATTCGCTATTCATGATTTTAAGGGTACCACGTGGGCGGGGCCGAGGGGCGAAGCCCCGAGGCGTGCAGGGGGGGGGGGGGTGATCTGTCGCTATTTTGACCCTCATCCTATTCACAGCAATCAAAATAGCGAATTTCATAATGATGACCATTCTAGATTCAGTCAAGAGTCGCGGTAGCGACTCGACGCCAAGTTAAAAAAGAAATGAATGTTGCCTTCATACTACGATTTGTCTGTCTGATCTTGACTGGACGGGCTGTTACTCCTGACGCGACGGTCGCTACTGCTACTCTATTTATTCCGAAGGCGGCCATGTTTGTTATCCTGAAATTCGCTATTCGTGTTTTTAAGGGTACCGCCTGGGCAGGGGGGGGGGATCATTCGCTGTTTTGACCCTCATTCTATTCAAAGCAATCAAAATAGCCAATTTCATTATGAAAGCCATTCTAGATTCAGACCTGACGCGACGGTCGCTACTGCTACTCTATTTATTCCGAAGGCGGCCATGTTTATTATCCTGAAATTCGCTATTCGTGTTTTTAAGGGTACCGCCTGGGCAGGGAGGGGATCATTCGCTGTTTTTACCCTCATTCTATTCAAAGCAATCAAAATAGCGAATGATTAAGATAGCGAATTTCATAACGAAAGCCATTCTAGATTCAGATGTTCACCCTGGCAAACTGTGTCACCGTAGTGTTAACCGAATATAACTGAAGTTAACCGACATTTTAACCGAGGAAAGATAAGTCTCGATTAGCACCCTGTTTCAGCAGCTTTAACCGACAATTTAACCGATTAAAAACATTTCGTTCGGTTTAATTGTCAGTTAAAATCGGTTAAATTCACCAAGCAAAATTGAGTTTTATTCATTCGGTAAGAATGTCGGTTACAATCGGTTAATTCACCAGTAAAAATCGCTTAAAAAATAACAATTTCGGTTAAAAGGTCAGTTAAACTAGGTGGAAAACTGGGGTTAATCGAGACTGGTTAAAACACCGGTTAAAAAGTCGATGACACTGTTTGCCAGGGCATTATTCTGAAATTCAGACATTCGCTACTTTAGCCATTCGCTATTTTGACCCCCACCGCACCGACAGTTCGAAGAGTAATAATCTTTCAAAGATTTATATATATTAAGGGATAAACTTCCGAAAAGCGCATACCTCCGATCGATCTGAAATTTTGTACACTAACGTATTTTGACCTGCTAATCACGAATATGATAATGAAAATCCCCGCAAATGAATTTTCGGTATGAAAAAAATAAAAAACATCGTTTAATGCCGCTGCGCGTGATCGCGCAATACTGAAAGAAACGCGTGTGCGCGCCTGTGTGTGTGTGTGTGTGTGTGGGTGTGTGCGTGCGTGTGTGTGTGTGCGCGTGTGTGTATGTGTGTGTGTGTGTGTTTGCGTGCGTGCGTGCGTGCGTGCGTGCGTGAGTGCGTGCGTGCGCTCGCCGCGCGATCATTGCCTCTCTCCCCAGAAATCTAGGAAAAAATGGCCGAGGAAAAAATGGCCGAGGAAAAAATGGTCGGGGAAAAAATGGCCGGGAAAAAATGGCCGATGGAAAAAATGGCCGTGGAAAAAAAGGCCGATAGAAAAATAGGCCTATGGAAAAAAAGGCCAATGGAAAAATAGGCCGATAGAAAAAAAGGTCAATGGAAAAATAGGCCGATGAAAAAACGCTGATTTTAATAAAGACCATATGTATGCAAATACGGATTTTATTTTAAATTGCTGTGTATAAAGTCGGTCTTCGTATTTTCGCATCTGGTTGATGTGTGTGCAAAGTCGGATTTTATTATAAGTTGCTGTGTATAAAGTCGGTCTTCGTATTTTCGCATCTGGTTGATGTGTGTGCAAAGTCGGATTTTATTATAAGTTGCTGTGTATAAAGTCGGTCTTCGTATTTTCGCATCTGGTCGATGTGTGTGCAAAGTCGGATTTTATTAAAGTTGCTGTGTATAAAGTCGGTCTTCGTATTTTCGCATCTGGTCGATGTGTGTGCAAAGTCGGATTGTATTATAAGTTGCTGTGTATAAAGTCGGTCATCGTATTTTCGCATCTGGTTGATGTGTGTGCAAAGTCGGATTTTATTATAAGTTGCTGTGTATAAAGTCGGTCTTCGTATTTTCGCATCTGGTCGATGTGTGTGCAAAGTCGGATTTTATTATAAGTTGCTGTGTATAAAGTCGGTCTTCGTATTTTCGCATCTGGTCGATGTGTGTGCAAAGTCGGATTTTATTATAAGTTGCTGTGTATAAAGTCGGTCTTCGTATTTTCGCATCTGGTTGATGTGTGTGCAAAGTCGGATTTTATTATAAGTTGCTGTGTATAAAGTCGGTCTTCGTATTTTCGCATCTGGTCGATGTGTGTGCAAAGTCGAATTTTATTATAAGTTGCTGTGTAGAAAGTCCCACGTTTGAAGGAGATAGAATTTTCATTGATTATCAGATTTTACAATTTTTTTTTACCTTGCATACAACAATTTTTACCTTGTATACACGGATTGGTGCGAATAGACACACCGTAATAAATATCGAAGGTGTTACCGGGCACCAAAGCTTCATTTATGCGTTATATTTAATGAAATCAAACTCTTTTCATCGGCGTTTTTTCCATCGGCCTATTTATCCATCGGTTCGCTGGCCCGACCGGCAATCGGCCGAGCTTACGTTGAAATTGCATTTGTCGTCTCATCTGCAATTCCGACCAAATCAAAATGGATCGGAAATATAACATCTTTCATTTAAGCTCCATATTGCAAGACCATATGAAAACTCTGCGATGGTTGCGCGATATAGAAATGATTCCTACCACCAGATATTGTGGCACACACAAGAAGAACATGACGCTGTACGAATCGCGATTGGTCTGTGGTCAGTTCATTTGCCAAAAAAAAGGCAAATACAACCACAACGCTACAGTCGCGGAGAATACGTGGTTTGAAAGGTGTCACACATCTCCAGCAACCTGTATGCTAATCACATACAGTTTTGCTACAAATTTGACATTCGATCAAACCATCCGCGAATGTAGCATTGTCGAAGGGCAAGAAGTGTCCACCGAAACGGTCGCGGATCGATTTTCGTTTTGTCGAGAGGTTTGCATGGCGGCACTGGACGAACACTTTGAAAGAGAAGGTCAGATCGGAGGTCCAGGAGAAATCGTCGAAATCGACGAATGTAAAATTGGCCGTCGAAAATACGAGAGAGGACGAGTAGTCGAAGGATCGTGGATTCTTGGAATGATCCACAGAGGACACCCCGAAAATTATCGACTCGAAATTTGCCCGAATAATAAGAGAGACGAAGCCACGTTGACTGCTTTAATTCAAAAACATGTAGCTCCCGGTACCGAAATCCATACGGATTGTTGGAAAGGCTACGTAAATTTGAATACGTGTGGTTACGAACATAAAACAGTCAACCATTCGAAAGAATTCGTGGATGGCAACACCGGAGCGTACACCCAAAATGTCGAATCGTCCTGGCGCTGGCTGCGTCGATCATTATCTCGCGGCGGAGTTCAAAAACAAAATCTCGCTGACCATCTCTGCGAGTTTTTGTGGCGACGACGGGTGCGAAAATTGAAAGCGGACCCCTTCACGCAACTGATCGCGGATATAAAAAGTTGCTATCCCGGCAAAACCTCTTAAGACACACACACACACACACACACACACACACACACACACACACACACACACACACACACACACACACACACACACACACACACACACACACGCACACGCACACGCACACGCACACGCACACGCACACGCACACGCACACGCACACGCACACGCACACGCACACGCACACGCACACGCACACGCACACGCACACGCACACGCACACGCACACGCACACGCACACGCACACGCACACGCACACGCACACGCACACGCACACGCACACGCACACGCACACGCACACGCACACGCACACGCACACGCACACGCACACGCACACGCACACGCACACGCACACGCACACGCACACGCACACGCACACGCACACGCACACGCACACGCACACGCACACGCACACGCACACGCACACGCACACGCACACGCACACGCACACGCACACGCACACGCACACGCACACGCACGCACGCACGCACGCACGCACGCACGCACGCACACACACACACACACACACACACACACACACACATACACACACACACACACAAGGAATGCTTATAGACTTTACCTCCACGTGGTGCATTCTGGGGAAAGCTAAAATTGTCTAAATCGTTCAGTATAGCTCGATCACGCGCAGTGGCATTAAACGATGTTTTTTATTTTTTTCATACCGAAAATTGCATTTGCGGGGATTTTCATTATCATATTCGTGATTAGCAGGTCAAAATACGTTAGTATACCAAATTTCAGATTGATCGGAGGTATGCGCTTTTCGAAAGTACACCCAAAAATAATGAGAACTCATGTTTTAGTTATATCTGTGTATTGATTAAAAAGTTCATGTACAATGAACAGTAAATGAAGGTAAGTAGACACTACTAAATGTATCCTGCATGTGTACAAAGAACAGAGGCAGCAATAAGAATTCTACAAGAATTCTCGTCTAACTTTGCAAACTCAAAACATTCAATGAAACCAAAATTTCTATAGACTATAAAAAAACAACAATAGAGATGATGCACGGGTTCCAATGAAGATAATTGTTTTATGTTTTGGGAAGCGTCTTCAGCTATTATTCAGTTCGACATTCGACAAAGAAATGTAATTCTGTTCGATACTCGAACAAGAATAATGATTCATCACCAGACAGGGAAAATAAAGGAAATTGATGTTCACAGGATGGTAGGGATACTGGATGGTAGGTTGATAGATGCATTCCCTTCGATATTTAAGGCATAGTGTAGTGTAAAGCAGTTGGTGACAACTCTTCTCGAAATCTCGTCGGAGGTGAGGCGTTCCATTATATATATACAGACAGAGAAATCGTCGTGTGACAGCAACATTAATTTCGTTTTTAACTTGGCGTCGAGTCGCTACCGCAACTCTTGATGATATCAGACTTAAGATGATACCATCATCCAACATCGACGGATGCAATGCTCTCATTGCAAGTGGAAGAAATGCGTAGTTGGCACAAGCGAGCTCCAGTTGTAGTACAACCGAAAGGGCATCCTAGGTCAGAGAGAAAAGTGGTTCAGACAGTAAAGAAAGTGCCACTCCATCTGGTACCATTATCAAACCACCGTGTAAATCGTTGACAATCATGTCCATCCATCTAGAAAAAACATAAACATCTGACTCATCGAAATTTCTTATACTTCATTCCTCGAAAATCTAGTCATTCAGCTAATTTTTTGCCCGTATTCAGTAGAACTATTCAGTAGTTCTTCAATTGTAAACTATTGTATAGTTCTAGACGCAATAGTTCCTTCTAATAGTGTACTTTTATCTCAATAGTGTAGTTCAATAGTTTCTCCCAATAGTTTGCCAATTTAACAATGGTTTATAGTTTAAGGGGAGGGAGTCAGGTAAAAAAAATTGATTTTGGAAATTCAATATCATCTAAATCCTATTTCATATAAAAATGCCCAATGCACTATATTGTTGGTGCTCGATGAAAGGATTTTTTACGGTCGTCTGACTTGCATATGCTTTTCAATATTATCTTAAGCAAAAGTTCTTTTTTTCCATTCTGCGCATGATTCAGATGAAACTACTAGGCAGATTGGAATGGTTGACAACTCATTTTCTTCTTCATGAAAAGATACACCGGCTAAATGGAGCAAACTATTTTTTTGTTCATTCTGAAAGCAAAGTTAATCACTGATTTAGAAAATAGCATAACATTTATTTATTAATAATTGTATCACTGAAAAATATTACCTTTTATTAACATTTGCTTTATTTAGCCGGTGTATCTTTTCATGAAGACGAAAATGAGATGTCAACCATTCTAATCTGCCTAGTAGTTTGATCTGAATTAGAGTTGTGAAATTTTTAATGTGAAAATAATGCATTATTTTGTACGAAAAAAATGGAGTATGGAATTCGGATCCACTATCCATTACTTTATTAATGAGTAATGGAACACACATCCATTACCCATTACTTTATTAATGAGTAAGCTACCTCTATGAGGAAGTATGTTATTTAATTTTTAGCTTCCTCATAGAGGAAGCTTTGTAAAACGCGAAAAATAATGAGGAAGCAATGTGCAAGGTTCTACTTTGCATCCTTGTTTTAATTAGATAAATATACATGTTGTGGATTCGCTTTTCTATTTTATTATTACGTTATTTCGTGATTATTAGAGCGTTTCCGAAAGTGAATGTGATAATGTATATTTTTAAAAATAATTCAGCATTCCATAAAATCAAAAATTTCATACCGTTCGTCACCAAATTATACATATATAATGGCTGAATATTGTTTCATTTATATACAAAATTTGAGCTCGCTATCTGAAGTTTTGCAAAAGTTACAATAGAGCGATAATGTCAATTTGTTGAAAAATTCAAAATATCATAAAATTTTTATGGTTCAACCGATCTTAACCAAATTCAATAGCGATCACCGGCGTATGAAAGCGTGAGCTTTCTTAAAATTGGTATGAATGTGAATTCATACCAATTTTAAGATCAAAATCTCGAAAATTGAAAGAGTTATCGCGTAAACAGACATTTTTCAAAAAATTTAAAAACGCGTAATAATTTAACGATGAAGTGGACTTTAACAAAAATCTGTATGAACGATGAGGCTTGATCCCTCTATCTATTGTCCAAATTTCAGCTTGATATCTCAATGCATTCCCGAGTTATAAAGGTTTACATTTTTCGATCGTGTAACATACACACACACACACACACACACACACACACAATACATACAGACATTTTTTTCTAAATCACTTCTCTCGACGTTTTGGCCCATCCTGAGTGTACTGACATGAAAATCTCGAAAAAAAAAATTTCATGAAAAAGTTTCTTCTATGAGGAACCAAAAAGTAATGGGTGATGGACCTCTGCTCCATTACTCACTAATAAAGTAATGGGTGATGGACATCTGCTCCGTTGCTCATTAATAAAGTAATGAGTAGTGGATTCGAGTTCCATTATCAATTTTTTTCATAAAAAAATATGCATTATTTTTACATTAAAAATTTCACAACTCTGCTTTCAACTAACTTCTAGCTTTTGACTGACTACTAACTTTTCACCAACTGATGACTACCTACTAACTAACTTTTAACTTTTAAAAGTCAGAAGTTAGTCAAAAGGTAAAAGTAACTGAAAAGTTAGTCAAAAGTTGGAAGTTAGTATAAAGTTACAAGTTAGTGGAAAGTTAGTCAAATGTTAGAAATTAGTAGTTAGACAAAAGTTAGTCAAAGGTCAAAAGTTAGAAGTTAGTTGAAAGTTAGTCAAATGTTAGAAATTAGTCAAAAGTTAGAAGTTAGTCAAATGTTAGAAATTAGTCAAAAGTTAGAAGTTAGTCAAAAGTTAGAAATTTGTCAAAAGTTAGAAGTTAGTCAAAAGATAGAAGTTAGTTGAAAGTTAGTCAAATGTTAGAATTTAGTCAAAAGTTAGAAGTTAGTCAAAAGTTAGAAATTAGTCAAAAGTTAGAAGTTAGTCAAAAGTTAGAAGTTAGAAGTTAGTCAAAAGTTAGAAGTTAGTCAAAAGTTAGTCAAGTTAGTCAACAGTTCGTCAAAAGTTAGTCAAATGTTCGAAATTAGTCAAAGGTTAGAAGTTAGTCAAAAGTTAGTCAAAAGTTAGAAGTTAGTCAAAAGTTAGAAGTTAGTCAAAAGCTAGAAGTTAGTTAAAAGTTAGTCAAAAGCTAGAAGTTAGTTAAAAGTTAGTCAAAAGTTAGAAGTTAGTTAAAAGTTAGTAAAAAGTTAGAAATGCAACATGTCGCAAAGGACTATTGCTAAGATTTTCAGGTATCCGGATAGTTCGTCTATGAGAAATCGCCCGTCTATCCCGACCTGTTTTAACCGCAGACTTCTAATGATATTATATTTATTCATTTATTTTTCAATTTTTCGAACGATTTTGCTATTTATCTACTTATTTATTAACTTTTTGAACGATTTTCCGATTTATTTATTTATATATTTATTTATTAAGCAAATTTTTCTAAAGTAATGGGACTATCATATATCCATTACCACGTTCATTACCCATTACTTTAAAAAACGGTGATGGATGTGAGTTCCATTACTCATTAAAAAAGTAATGGGTGATGGATATGAGTTCCATTACTCATTAAAAAAGTAATGGGTAATGAATGTGAGTTCCATTACTCATTAAACAAGGATGCAAAGTAGAACCTTGCACATTGCTTCCTCATTATTTTTCGCGTTTTACAAAGCTTCCTCTATGCGGAAGCTAAAAATTGAATAACATACTTCCTCATAGAGGTAGCTTACTCATTAATAAAGTAATGGGTAATGGATGTGAGTTCCATTACTCATTAAAAAAGTAATGGGTAATGAATGTGAGTTCCATTACTCATTAAAAAAGTAATGGGTGATGGATGTGAGTTCCATTACTCATTAAAAAAGTAATGGGTAATGAATGTGAGTTCCATTACTCATTACAAAAGTAATGGGCAACGGATATGAGTTCCATTACTCATTAAAAAAGTAATGGGTAACGGATATGAGTTGCATTACTCATAAAAAAATAATGGGTAACGGATATGAGTTCCATTATTCATTAATAAAGTAATGGGTAATGGTTCTGAATTCCATTATGCATTTTTAAAGTAATGGGTAAAAAAAACGATAATGCATTAAAAAATTAATGCATTATTTCCAACTCTGATCTGAATCATGCGCAGAATGGAAAACATAAGAACTTTGCTTAAGATAATATTGAAAAGCATATGCAAGTCAGACGACAGTAAAAAATCCTTTCATCGAGTACCAACAATACAGTGCATTTGGCATTTTCATATCATCAAGTACCAACAATACAGTGCGTTGGGCATTTTCATAAAAAAATATTACGTGTTATTAACATTTGCTCCATTTAGCCAGTGTACCTTTTCATGAAGAAGAAAATTATGTCAACTATTCCAATCTGCATAGTAGTTTGATCTGAATCATGCGCAGAATGGAAAACCTAAGAACTTTGCTTAAGATAATATTGAAAAGCATATGCAAGTCAGACGACAGTAAAAAATCCTTTCATCGAGTACCAACAAAACAGTGCGTTGGGCATTTTCATAAAAAAATATTACCTTTTATTAACATTTGCTCCATTTCGCCGGTGTATCTTTTCATGAAAAAGAAAATGATGTCAACCATTCCAATCTGCATAGTAGTTTGATTTGAATCATGCGCAGAATGGAAAACGTAAGAACTTTGCTTAAGATAATATTGAAAAGCATATGCAAGTCAGACGACAGTAAAAAAATCCTTCCATCGAGTACCAACAAAACAGTGCGTTGGGCATTTTCATATCATCGAGTACCAACAATACAGTGCGTTGGGCATTTTCATATCATCGAGTACCAACAATACAGTGCGTTGGGCATTTTCATAAAAAAATATTATCTTTTATTAACATTTGCTCCATTTAGCCGGTGTATCTTTTCATGAAGAAGAAAATGAGACGTCAACCATTCCAATCTGCCTAGTAGTTTGATCTGAATCATGCGCAGAATGGAAAACCTAAAAACTTTGCTTAAGATAATATAAAAGCAAATGCAAGTCAGACGACAGTAAAAAATCCTTTCATCGAGTACCAACAATACAGTGCGTTGGGCATTTTCATATAGAATTGGATTTGGATGATATTGAATTTCCAAAATCTTTTTTTTTTATCTGTGTCCCTCCCCTTAATAGTTCAATAATTCTAATTGTTTTTAATTTTTAATACTTTTTTTCTATGTCGACATCTACGAAGCCAAATTGCTCTTGTCAGCGTAGGATCTGTCGAAACCCTACTGACAGCTACAAAGCCAAACAGCTCTTGTTGCTTGTTAATATTTCAATCAACTACAAATCCGAACAACTTTTGTTAACGAACGACCGAAAATCTATGCAGACACTGATTAAAAGAAGGTTAATCACGACAGATACTTACTGAAATGAGGTTAGTCACGGCAGACACTGACTGAAACGATACTCGACTGTAAACGTAGACAGCAGTTAGACACTGATGAAAACGAAAAAGATCACACTTTATGATGAAAAATACTCCCATAAACGATGAAGCACTGGGGTCGAGAACGCACTGCGATTGTTGTCAACACTCATTTATCACACACTCATTTATAAAAAAATTAATTAATTTAAGCACTGATTTAAAGTATTAAGCACTGATTTAAAATATTACGCACTGATTTAAATAAAAATTATTAAACACTGATTTAAAGTATAAAAATACGCGAATTATAAATGTACACTTCGCGTCGAGTCGCTACCGCGACTCGTGATAGCAGTAGCGACCGTCGCGCCAGGAGTAACAGCCCGTCCAGTCAGACAGACAAATCGTAGTGTGAAGGCAACATTAATTTCTTTTTTAACTTGGTGTCGAGTCGCTACCGCGACTCTTGATGAATAGCAAAATCGTTCGAAAAATTGAAAAATAAATGAATAAATATAATATCATTAGAAGTCTGCGGTTAAAACAGGTCGCGATAGACGGGCGATTTCTCAGAGACGAACTATCCGGATACCTGAAAATCTTAGCAATAGTCCTTTGCGACATGTTGCATTTCTAACTTTTGACTAACTTTTAACTAACTTCTAACTTTTGACTAACTTTTAACTAACTTCTAGCTTTTGACTAACTTCTAACTTTTGACTAACTTTTGACTAACTTTTGACTAACTTTTGACTAACTTTTGACTAACTTTTGACTAACTTCTAACCTTTGACTAATTTCGAACATTTGACTAACTTTTGACTAACTTCTAACCTTTGACTAATTTCGAACCTTTGACTTATTTCGAACATTTGACTAACTTTTGACTAATTTTTGACTAACTTTTGACTAACTTTTGACTAACTTGACTAACTTCTAACTTTTGACTAACTTGACTAACTTTTGACTAACTTCTAACTTTTGACTAACTTTTGACTAATTTCTAACTTTTGACTAATTTCTAACATTTGACTAATTTCTAACATTTGACTAACTTTCAACTAACTTCTAACTTTTGACTAATTTCTAACTTTTGACTAATTTCGAACCTTTGACTTATTTCGAACCTTTGACTAATTTCGAACCTTTGACTAATTTCGAACATTTGACTAACTTTTGACTAACTTTTGACTAACTTTTGACTAACTTGACTAACTTTTGACTAACTTCTAACTTTTGACTAACTTTTGACTAACTTCTAACTTTTGACTAACTTCTAACGTTTGACTAACTTCTAACTTTTGACTAACTTCTAACTTTTGACTAATTTCTAACTTTTGACTAACTTCTAACTTTTGACTAATTTCTAACATTTGACTAACTTTCAACTAACTTCTAACTTTTGACTAATTTCTAACATTTTACTAACTTTCAACTAACTTCTAACTTTTGACGTTTGACTAACTTTTGTCTAACTACGAACTTCTTACTTTTGACAACCTGTTGACTAACTTCTAACTTTTTATTAATTTCTAACATTTGACTAACTTTCAACTAACTTCTAACTTTATACTAACTTCCAACTTTTGACTAACTTTTCAGTTACTTTTAAATTTTGACTAACTTCTGACTTTTAAAAGTTAAAAGTTAGTTAGTAGGTAGTCATCAGTTGGTGAAAAGTTAGTAGTCAGTCAAAAGCTAGAAGTTAGTTGAAAGCAGAGTTGTGAAATTTTTAATGTGAAAATGATGGACAATTTTTTATGAAAAAAATTGATAATGAAACTCGAATCCACTACTCATTACTTTATTAATGAGCAACGGAGCAGAGGTCCATCACCCATTACTTTATTAGTGAGTAATGGAGCAGAGGTCCATCACCCAATACTTTTTGCTTCCTCATAGAAGAAGCTTTTTCATGAAATCTTTTTTTCTCGAGATTTTCATGTCAGTACACTCAGAATGGGCCAAAACGTCGAGAAAAGTGATTTAGAAAAAAATGTCTGTATGTATTGTGTGTGTGTGTGTGTATGTAACACGATTGAAAAATATAAACCTTTATAACTCGGGAATGCATTGAGATATCAAGCTGAAATTTGGACAATAGATAGAGGGATCAAGCCTCATCGTTCATACAGATTTTTGTTAAAGTCCACTTTATCGTTAAATTATTACGCGATTTTTAATTTTTCGAAAAATGTCTGTTTACGCGATAACTCTTTGAATTTTCTTGAATGAATGTGAGCTTTCATACGCCGGTGATCGCTATTGAATTTAGTTAAGATCGGTTGAACCATAAAATTTGTATGATATTTTGAATTTTTCAACAAATTGATATTATCGCTCTATTGTAACTTTTGCAAAACTTCAGATAGCGAGCTCAAATTTTGTATATAAATGAAACAATATTCAGCCATTATATATGTATAATTTGGTGACGAACGGTATGAAATTTTTGATTTTATGGAATGTTGAATTATTTTTAAAAATATACATTATCACATTCACTTTCGGAAACGCTCTAATAATCACGAAATAACGTAATAACAAAATAGAAAAGCGAATCCACATCATGTATATTTATCTAATTAAAACAAGGATGCAAAGTAGAACCTTGCACATTGCTTCCTCATTATTTTTCGCGTTTTACAAAGCTTCCTCTATGAGGAAGCTAAAAATTGAATAACATACTTCCTCATAGAGGTAGCTTACTCATTAATAAAGTAATGGGTAATGGATGTGAGTTCCATTACTCATTAAAAAAGTAATGGGTAATGAATGTGAGTTCCATTACTCATTAAAAAAGTAATGGGTGATGGATGTGAGTTCCATTACTCATTAAAAAAGTAATGGGTAATGAATGTCAGTTCCATTACTCATTACAAAAGTAATGGGCAACGGATATGAGTTCCATTACTCATTAAAAAAGTAACGGGTAACGGATATGAGTTGCATTACTCATAAAAAAATAATGGGTAACGGATATGAGTTCCATTATTCATTAATAAAGTAATGGGTAATGGTTCTGAATTCCATTATGCATTTTTAAAGTAATGGGTAAAAAAAAAACGATAATGCATTAAAAAAATAATGCATTATTTCCAACTCTGATCTGAATCATGCGCAGAATGGAAAACATAAGAACTTTGCTTAAGATAATATTGAAAAGCATATGCAAGTCAGACGACAGTAAAAAATCCTTTCATCGAGTGCCAACAATACAGTGCATTTGGCATTTTCATATCATCAAGTACCAACAATACAGTGCGTTGGGCATTTTCATAAAAAAATATTACGTGTTATTAACATTTGCTCCATTTAGCCAGTGTACCTTTTCATGAAGAAGAAAATTATGTCAACTATTCCAATCTGCATAGTAGTTTGATCTGAATCATGCGCAGAATGGAAAACCTAAGAACTTTGCTTAAGATAATATTGAAAAGCATATGCAAGTCAGACGACAGTAAAAAATCCTTTCATCGAGTACCAACAAAACAGTGCGTTGGGCATTTTTAATACAGTGCGTTGGGCATTTTCATAAAAAAATATTACCTTTTATTAACATTTGCTCCATTTCGCCGGTGTATCTTTTCATGAAAAAGAAAATGATGTCAACCATTCCAATCTGCATAGTAGTTTGATCTGAATCATGCGCAGAATGGAAAACGTAAGAACTTTGCTTAAGATAATATTGAAAAGCATATGCAAGTCAGACGACAGTAGAAAAATCCTTCCATCGAGTACCAACAAAACAGTGCGTTGGGCATTTTCATATCATCGAGTACCAACAATACAGTGCGTTGGGCATTTTCATATCATCGAGTACCAACAACACAGTGCGTTGGGCATTTTTCATAAAAAAATATTATCTTTTATTAACATTTGCTCCATTTAGCCGGTGTATCTTTTCATGAAGAAGAAAATGATGTCAACCATTCCAATCTGCATAGTAGTTTGATCTGAATCATGCGCAGAATGGAAAACCTAAGAACTTTGCTTAAGATAATATTGAAAAGCATATGCAAGTCAGACGACAGTAAAAAAATCCTTTCATCGAGTACCAACAAAACAGTGCGTTGGGCATTTTCATATCATCGAGTACCAACAATACAGTGCGTGGGGCATTTTCATATCATCGAGTACCAACAATACAGTGCGTTGGGCATTTTCATAAAAAAATATTATCTTTTATTAACATTTGCTCCATTTAGCCGGTGTATCTTTTCATGAAGAAGAAAATGAGATGTCAACCATTCCAATCTGCCTAGTAGTTTGATCTGAATCATGCGCAGAATGGAAAACCTAAAAACTTTGCTTAAGATAATATTGAAAAGCATATGCAAGTCAGACGACAGTAAAAAATCCTTTCATCGAGTACCAACAATACAGTGCGTTGGGCATTTTCATATATAATAGGATTTGGATGATATTGAATTTCCAAAATCTTTTTTTTTATCTGTCTCCCTCCCCTTAATAGTTCAATAATTCTAATTGTTTTTAATTTTTAATACTTTTTTTCTATGTCGACATCTACGAAGCCAAATTGCTCTTGTCAGCGTAGGATCTGTCGAAACCCTACTGACAGCTACAAAGCCAAACAGCTCTTGTTGCTTGTTAATATTTCAATCAACTACAAATCCGAACAACTTTTGTTAACGAACGACCGAAAATCGATGCAGACACTCATTATAAGAAGGTTAATCACGACAGATACTTACTGAAATGAGGTTAGTCACGACAGACACTGACTGAAACGATACTCGACTGTAAACGTAGACAGCAGTTAGACACTGATCAAAACGAAAAAGATCACAATTTATGATGAAAAATAATCCCATAAACGATGAAGCACTGGGGTCGAGAACGCACTGCGATTGTTGTCAACACTCATTTATCACACACTCATTTATAAAAAAATTAATTAATTTAAGCACTGATTTAAAGTATTAAGCACTGATTTAAAATATTACGCACTGATTTAAATTTAAATTATTAAACACTGATTTAAAGTATAAAAATACGCGAATTATAAATGTACACTTCGCGTCGAGTCGCTACCGCGACTCTTGTTGAATAGCAAAATCGTTCGAAAAATTGAAAAATAAATGAATAAATATAATATCATTAGAAGTCTGCTGTTAAAACAGGTCGCGATAGACGGGCGATTTCTCAGAGACGAACTATCCGGATACCTGAAAATCTTAGCAATAGTCGTTTGCGACATGTTGCATTTCTAACTTTTGACTAACTTTTAACTAACTTCTAACTTTTGACTAACTTTTAACTAACTTCTAGCTTTTGACTAACTTGTAACTTTTGACTAACTTTTAACTAACTTCTAACCTTTGACTAATTTCGAACATTTGACTAACTTTTGACTAACTTCTAACCTTTGACTAATTTCGAACCTTTGACTTATTTCGAACCTTTGACTAATTTCGAACATTTGACTAACTTTTGACTAACTTTTGACTAACTTTTGACTAACTTTTGACTAACTTTTGACTAACTTTTGACTAACTTTTGACTAACTTGACTAACTTTTGACTAACTTCTAACTTTTGACTAACTTCTAACTTTTGACTAAACTCTAACTTTTGACTAACTTCTAACTTTTGACTAACTTCTTACTTTTGACAAACTGTTGACTAACTTCTAACTTTTTATTAATTTCTAACATTTGACTAACTTTCAACTAACTTCTAACTTTATACTAACTTCCAACTTTTGACTAACTTTTCAATTACTTTTAACTTTTGACTAACTTCTGACTTTTAAAAGTTAAAAGTTAGTTAGTAGGTAGTCATCAGTTGGTGAAAAGTTAGTAGTCAGTCAAAAGCTAGAAGTTAGTTGAAAGCAGAGTTGTGAAATTTTTAATGTGAAAATGATGGACAATTTTTTATGAAAAAAATTGATAATGAAACTCGAATCCACTACTCATTACTTTATTAATGAGCAACGGAGCAGAGGTCCATCACCCATTACTTTATTAGTGAGTAATGGAGCAGAGGTCCATCACCCAATACTTTTTGCTTCCTCATAGAAGAAGCTTTTTCATGAAATTTTTTTTTCTCGAGATTTTCATGTCAGTACACTCAGAATGGGCCAAAACGTCGAGAAAAGTGATTTAGAAAAAAATGTCTGTATGTATTGTGTGTGTGTGTGTGTATGTAACACGATTGAAAAATGTAAACCTTTATAACTCGGGAATGCATTGAGATATCAAGCTGAAATTTGGACAATAGATAGAGGGATCAAGCCTCATCGTTCATACAGATTTTTGTTAAAGTCCACTTTATCGTTAAATTATTACGCGTTTTTTAATTTTTCGAAAAATGTCTGTTTACGCGATAACTCTTTGAATTTTCTTGAATGAATGTGAGCTTTCATACGCCGGTGATCGCTATTGAATTTGGTTAAGATCGGTTGAACCATTAAAATTTTATGATATTTTGAATTTTTCAACAAATTGACATTATCGCTCTATTGTAACTTTTGCAAAACTTCAGATAGCGAGCTCAAATTTTGTATATAAATGAAACAATATTCAGCCATTAGATATGTATAATTTGGTGACGAACGGTATGAAATTTTTGATTTTATGGAATGTTGAATTATTTTTAAAAATATACATTATCACATTCACTTTCGGAAACGCTCTAATAATCACGAAATAACGTAATAACAAAATAGAAAAGC
Source organism: Ephialtes manifestator (assembly GCA_963970395.1). NCBI lineage: Eukaryota > Metazoa > Arthropoda > Insecta > Hymenoptera > Ichneumonidae > Ephialtes > Ephialtes manifestator. Next base: position 20,678,334 of record OZ019969.1, read on the forward strand.
GAATCCACATCATGTATATTTATCTAATTAAAACAAGGATGCAAAGTAGAACCTTGCACATTGCTTCCTCATTATTTTTCGCGTTTTACAAAGCTTCCTCTATGAGGAAGCTAAAAATTGAATAACATACTTCCTCATAGAGGTAGCTTACTCATTAATAAAGTAATGGGTAATGGATGTGTGTTCCATTACTCATTAATAAAGTAATGGGTAGTGGATCCGAATTCTATTACTCATTAATAAAGTAATGGATAGTGGATCCGAATTCCATACTCCATTTTTTTCGTAAAAAATAATGCATTATTTTCACATTAAAAATTTCACAACTCTAATTCAGATCAAACTACTAGGCAGATTGGAATGGTTGACATCTCATTTTCTCCTTCATGAAAAGATACACCGGCTAAATAAAGCAAATGTTAATAAAAGGTAGTATTTTTTCAGTGACACAATTATTAATAAATAAATGTTATGCTATTTTCTAAATCAGTGATTAACTTTGCTTTCAGAATGAACAAAAAAATAGTTTGCTCCATTTAGCCGGTGTATCTTTTCATGAAGAAGAAAATGAGTTGTCAACCATTCCAATCTGCCTAGTATTTTCATCTGAATCATGCGCAGAATGGAAAACCTAAGAACTTTGCTTAAGATAATATTGAAAAGCATATGCAAGTGAGACGACCGTAAAAAATCCTTTCATCGAGCACCAACAATATAGTGCATTGGGCATTTTTACATGCAATAGGATTTGGATGATATTGAATTTCCAAAATCAATTTTTTTTACCTGACTCCCTCCCCTTAAACTATAAACCATTGTTAAATTGGCAGACTATTGGGAGAAACTATTGAACTACACTATTGAGATAAAAGTACACTATTAGAAGGAACTATTGCGTCTAGAACTATACAATAGTTTACAATTGAAGAACTACTGAATAGTTCTACTGAATACGTGCAAAAAATTAGCTGAATGACTAGATTTTGGAGGAATGAAGTATAAGAAATTTCGATGAGTCAGATGTTTATGTTTTTTCTAGATGGATGGACGTGATTGTCAACGATTTAGACGGTGGTTTGATAATGGTACCAGATGGAGTGGCACTTTCTTTACTGTCGGAACCACTTTTCTCTCTGACCCAGGATGCCCTTTCGGTTGTACTACAACTGGAGCTCGCTTGTGCCAACTACGCATTTCTTCCACTTGCAATGAGAGCATTGCATCCGTCGATGTTGGATGGTGGTATCATCCTAAGTCTGATATCATCAAGAGTTGCGGTAGCGACTCGACGCCAAGTTAAAAACGAAATTAATGTTGCTGTCACACGACGATTTCTCTGTCTGTATACATATAATGAAACGCCTCACCTCCGACGAGATTTCGAGAAGAGTTGTCATCAACTGCTTTACACTACACCCTGCCTTAAATATCGAAGGGAGTGCATCTATCAACCTACCATCCAGTATCCCTACCATCCTGTGAACATCAATTTCCTTTATTTTCCCTGTCTGGTGATGAATCATTATTCTTGTTCGAGCATCGAACAGAATTACATTTCTTTGTCGAATGTCGAACTGAATAATAGCTGAAGACGCTTCTCAAAACATAAAACAATTATCTTCATTGGGACCCGTGCATCATCTCTATTGTTGTTTTTTTATAGTCTATAGAAATTTTGGTTTCATTGAATGTTTTGAGTTTGCGAAGTTAGATGAGAATTCTTGTAGAATTGTTATTGCTGCCTCTGTTCTTTGTACACATGCAGGATACATTGAGTAGTGTCTACTTACCTTCATTTACTGTTCATTGTACATGAACTTTTTAATCAATACACAGATCTAACTAAAACATGAGTTCTCATTATTTTTTTAAATTACGTTTTGACTTTCAAAAAGAGAGCAAATAACACCAAAAATGTTTTCCCAAAACAAAAATGGTACGCAAGTTAAAAAAATTGCTGACAAACTAAATGCCTTGCAAAAATATTAAACCAAATCCAATATATTAGCCAAGTTAAACTCGCTACAAAAAAAAACTTGGCGTCCCAGCTACTAGCTCCCGTACATAGTCCATTGAAGTAAGGGCGGGAGGACAACGGACCTCTAAGAATGACCCTCTAAAAATGGCTTCGCACCTTGGCCAGGGCGGGTGGGGGGGGGGGGGGGGGGGTCATTTGCTATTTTGACTCTCGTTCTATTCAAAACAATCAAAATAGCGAATGGCCAAAATAGCGAATTTCATAATGATGGCCATTCTAGATTCCGATGTTCATCATTCTAAAATTCGCTATTCATGATTTTAAGGGTACCACGTGGGCGGGGCCGAGGGGAAAAGCCCTGTGGCGTGCGGGGGGGGGGGGGGGTATGATCATTCGCTATTTTGACCCTCATTCTATTCACAGCAATCAAAATAGCGAATTTCATAATGATGACCATTTTAGATTCAGTCAAGAGTCGCAGTAGCGACTCGACGCCAAGTTAAATAAGAAATTAATGTTGCCTTCACACTACGATTTGTCTGTCTGATCTTGACTGGACGGGCTGTTACTCCTGACGCGACGGTCGCTACTGCTACTCTATTTATTCCGAAGGCGGCCATGATTATAATCCTGAAATTCGCTATTCGTGTTTTTAAGGGTACCGCCTGGGCAGGGGGCGGGGATCATTCGCTGTTTTGACCCTCATTCTATTCAAAGCAATCAAAATAGCGAATGATTAAAACAGCGAATTTCATAATGAAAGCCATTCTAGATTCAGATGTTCACCCTGGCAAACTGTGTCACCGTAGTGTTAACCGGAAAGAACTGAAGTTAACCGACATTTTAACCGAGGAAAGATAAGTCTCGATTAGCCCACTGTTTCAGCAGCTTTAACCGACAATTTAACCGATTAAAAACGTTTCGGTCGGTTTAATTGTCAGTTAAAATCGGTTAAATTCACCAAGCAAAATTGAGTTTTATTAATTCGGTAAGAATGTCGGTTACAATCGGTTAATTCACCAGTAAAAATCGCTTAAAAAATAACAATTTCGGTTAAAAGGTCAGTTAAACTGGGTGAAAACGGGGGTTAATCGAGACTGGTTAAAACACCGGTTAAAAAGTCGGTGACACTGTTTGCCAGGGCATTATTCTGAAATTCAGAAATTCGCTACTTTAGCCATTCGCTATTTTGACCCCCACCGCACCGACAGTTCGAAGAATAATAATCTTTCAAAGATTTATATATATTAAGATATTATTAGATTAAATGAGGTCAAAAGAAAGTAGGGATACAAACTGATAAATTAGATAAAAGTAATGAATAAGGTACGATATGCAACTTGAGCTCACGCTGCAGGTTCGGTAATACGAAACACGAAATATCATTAGGAATTGTTTTCTCCCGCACTTGCTTCAATGGACTATGTACGGGAGCTAGTCGCTGGGACGCCAAGTTTTTTTTTGTAGTGAGTTTATGTTGGCTAATGGAGTATGTACGGGAGCTAGTCCCTGGCACCCCAAGTTTTTTTTGTAGCGAGTTTAACTTGGCTAATATATTGGATTTGGTTTAATATTTTTGCAAGGCATTTTGTTTGTCAGCAATTTTTTTGAAAACAATTTTTTTAACTTGGCTTAGCATTTTTGTTTTGGGAAAACATTTTTGGTGTTTATTTTTATTCGTGTTGCCAAAGTTATTTACAGCAAAAAAAAAGTTACACAATTTTTTTTACTCATTCACTCATTTTTTACTCATACGCGTCAAGTAGCTCAGTAGATCGATTATTTGAAGGAATAACAAAAAATAAGTGAAATAAAAAAATATATGAAAATAAACAAACAATTAAATAAATTTAATTGATTTTCTTTCTTTTTTTAATCCTTCAAGTAGTCGATGCCCACTATACCAATTTTTTTTGTAGGTTCTATACATGTCCCTACAGCTTATAAAAAATTGAAAGTAATATCGAAGGTGTCCGAAGGAATGGAAAAAATTGTTTAACATTTTTTTTTGCTGAATATCACTTTTGCAACACGAATAAAAATTTGAGACCTATTGTATTACAAAGTTGAGTGAAAAACAACATTTTTTTTGTATATGTATTTTTTTTTTGTCAGACTTACTCCATCGAAATTATATGAATAATGAAAAAAATACATTTCCCAATTGCATTGTTTAAAAAATCTGAAAAAATTTACAAACAGTGCTTTCAAGTGGTACTAAAATGTGTCCAATTATGGGTTAGATCTGAGAGGGTCGAAAAAAAAGTGGCTGAACTGACAGAGAATGCCTCATATATAAGACTCCACTTTTAACATTAATTTACTCGTTCCGATAGTCCGTGACCCATCTTGCCTTTTTTGTATGTGCAATTGAATATCTTAACTATAACATATTAAAAAAATCAAGCACCACAATACCGCCTTCGGATTAGTCCAGACATAACTACCTTAAGAGGTAGTTATGTCTGGACTAATCCTTAGATTCGTCCGTTTTCATTGGCACGATTGATTTGATTGATGAGTTGCGTAGTGGTGGCGTTAATTTTTCTGAATTGGTAAGTCTACAATTTCAGAAAGGGGCGGCAAATAAGTTTAAATATGTTAGGCATAGCCTCTTAATGGCAAGATTGCTTTGGACGATGAGTTGCGTAGGGTCGGTGTTGATTTTCCTATATTGGTAAATCAATGATTGTAGGAAGTGGCAGCGAAGGAGACTAAATGTCTGAAGCTTTTTTCAATTACAGGTTTGCTTCAAACGATGAGTTGCGTAGGGAAAGTAATGATTTTCCTGTAATGGCAAGTCGAAGATTTTAGAAAGTGGCATTAAGTGCGATTAGATTTGTGAAGGAATACTTTCTTTTGAATTACATGTTTGCTTTAAACAATGAATAGCGTAGCTTTGTGATGATCTTCCTGAAATATTAAGGCAAAGATTCCAGAAAAGGACAGCAAAAAAAAAAAACAGAAATAGGTACATCTGCATTAAGGTAAATCAGGAGTACACTACAAATTTGAGGAAAATACTTCTGCTCACTGCAAAGATTTTGAGCAGGATACAATTTTGACCTGTAAAGTGTCATTTTTAAAGGTAAATACCCATATAAATAAATAGAAAATTTCTTATAATTCATGGGCATACTTCTCAAGTCTAGAATAAGAAATGCTGCAAATTTCATCTTGTTCTGTCTGTTCAATCCAGAGTCTTTGATTGATACGGACGTCCGGGTAACACAAAATCTCCACTCAACACATAAAAATATTGAATAATGGAATTCTTGTATTCTGTTACACCAAGAATATGTATTCTGTACTGTTTAAGAAATTTGCTGTAAAAATATATTAATTCATTCAAATTATATTAACGTTTTTCCATGAAAAGCTAATTCAGGCATGTGGAGACCGAGTGCAGGAGACACTTCTGTGCGTTTTTTAAAACGTGAGTGCCTAAAAACTGTGAAATAATAATCAATCGCATAGTATAGTCGGGAGATCATCACACCCTTCATGAATTAATCTCCGGACTACAATATGCGATTGTTTATTAATTCACAATTTTTTATTTATCCAATTTGATTATTAATTACACACATTTTTTCAGTCGGGAGTTTTTAATTTTTATACAATTATTTTTATTTCATCGCTTTGAAAGCAATTCTAATACTTCACCATAAGCGTTGTGAAGTGAGTTACGGAGTACGCAATAATGGCCGCCATCTTGTGGCGTTTCGATATATTCAAATAGACTCTTTGTTTAAACGCTTATATCTTTCGGAACTCATACCTCGTACATACAAAATGTGAAAAAAGACAAATGAACCAATACACAGAACTTGTGTATCAACCCGCGTAGAAAAAAAGAATCTTGTGAAGAATCTTTCAAAGAATCTTAAAAAAAGTCTTGAAAGAATCTTTGAAAGAATCTTGAAAAGAATCACGTATAGGATCCGGAGCAAGATTCTTTCCAGGATTATTTTCAAGATTCTTTCTATCCGAAAGCGTTCTGAGAATCTTTCAAAGAATCTTCGAAAGAATCTTGAAAAGCGTCTTTAAGAGAATCGTGAAAAGATTCCGTCCATTAAACAGAAAAATCGTTGAAAGAATCTGAATGAAATTCTTCAGAGGAATCGAGCAAAACCTATTGTTGCTTTCCCTTGGTGTCGAGACAGCATATTTCGGTACGTCAACGAAGGGTAATCCTCTCGTGTGTAGTCGAACTCAGAAAAGCTTTCCAGTCTTTTCTGACCAGACCTTACCGACATTTGACTTATATTATACTTAATATATATATAGTACATTTTTAGTTTCGAGCTCCAGCGCCACGCGGCGCATGAGCCCTCGCGTTTCTCGCAAGTATCTTGTACCCCACAGCCTTATATAAAGCAGGCGAAAATCGCCTTCTGGATGGAGCGAAAGATTCGAAATAAAGAACATACCATTCTTATAGAACTTGTCCGCTTTGATTTTTATTTTGTGCCAAACCCTCTGAACCTTCCGTTTGAGGTACAACCTGCTCCGGTCTTCGGCAGCGGCGTTCTACGTTGCTCCAGCCATCGTTGGCAGCGACGAGCCCGCAAGCTCCGTTGAACGTGGCTAGTGTTGTTTTTTTTTTCTTTTCTCAATCGCTCCGGTCTTCGGACGCGGCTCCTCCTTTGCTCCGGCCTCCGATAACGACGGGAAAGCTCGCCCCGTCGAAAGGCAGCGGCCATTTTATTTCTTGTTCGAGTCGCCTCTCGCCTCTTAAGTCCGGGCTGGTCCACCGTGACTGACGCACGCCCAAACGTGCGGGAAAGCGTCACCGCAGAGCCCTGCCCCCGGGAACCCAGCATCCACGGGTAGCGGAGCTCCGCGGGGACCCACCTCCGTCCTCGTTGGCTCCTGCGGACGTCACCGCGGTCCACGCCGGTCTCGAGAGGTTGACTGACGAGCCATCGCCATCCTCCGGGAGGACCGAACCGATACTCTCGCCCGCGAGAAAGTCGGTGGAGACCCCTCGCAAGAAGACGGTGGTTCGGCGACTCGACTTCACGATTCCTCGAATAATTTCAGACGAGGTGGTCCCTCAGACTGCCCGTCTACAAAAACTCTTAGTCGACGGCCCTCGTCCCCATTCCTTCACTCCTTCCCAGGGTACACCCGGACCACTCGGGGTTACCTCGTGAAGCGGATCGCGGTTCCGCGACTCTGCCTACAGAGGTATTCTCTCGCCCCAAAGAAGGCAGATCCTCGCCGACTCAAGGGTCGCCTGTATCTCCTATATGGTCCGGACCGCGACCCCTTCCCGAGGCACCCCCCTCTTCCCCCTACCTCCGGTCCTTAAAAAATCTCCAACTGTTCTTTTAAGAACAACAACGAACCAACGGCCCTTTTAAGGGCTACCACAAAAAAAACCTATCACAAACAAACGCGGAGAGATATAACTCCGTTCGGTCTCCCTCACCGGCCCTGTTGTCTGCTCGTCCACCCTCTTGGCGAGTATCAATGTGTAAAGATAATGAAATAATTTTATAAACTAGGAAAATGTACCCGCCGCGGTCGGGAAATGTCCGTTTTATTCGGATACTTATTAGCATTCTCCAACTGTATCGGGTAGATCTTCGCAGTTTTTTTTAAATTATTAAATTATCTTTTATGGATAAATAATTTCTAAGTCAGGGACATTTTTATATAATTTTAGACACAATTAGATAAATGTAAAATTTCGAACCACGTTCCGACTTATCTTATACTTCAAATAGACAATCAAAGGATACGCTTCCAAAGGTGTTAATAACCGAGTGGTCTAAGGTGCAGACCAATAGTCACAGGGTTCCAGGTTCAAATCCTGCCACAACCCGTATCCCCCGACCACACATACGCATCAAATAGCCAAACAAAGTTGGATTTACAACAAAAAGAACAAAATAACCAGTTAAGTTAAACGCAAAAACAATAATTTTTTTCGGCATTTACGGTGGTTATGACAGTTTTTTTTCTATAACTACCTAAAAACGACCAAATGTAAAATGCCACAAATAGACGCTTAGATGCATTGACAACCATCAAAACTTCCGTTTTTTTCAATTTTTGCTTCCTCATAGGAAGCTTTGTTTTCATGAAAAAAAAATTTTTCTAGTTTTTCATGTCAGTACACTCAGAATGGTCCAAAACGTCGAGAACGTTACGTCCGGGTAACACAACAAATACAATTGCCCTGTTTTGGACCTTAACCGAAGCTAATTAATCCGGGATTTGGGCTAAAAATGGTTTGACATTATTGAGACTTTGATTCTTGAGATTCCTCACCGGAGCGAGATAAAAATGCGCGTTGGTTAAATTTCTCTATGCGGAGTTAATAAAACTTCAAAGTTTGGAGAAATCGCGGCGGCCCGCGCAAAACTCCGTACTCGTCAGATTTAGAAAAGACTTAGTGAGAATTTGCGGCGTTCCGCGCAAAACTCAGTCTTTGTGTACGTGAGAGCTCGCGGTGGTCCGCGCAAGACTCTAAATATTGTGTGTGGTGTATTGGACTTAGAGAGATCGCGGTGGTCCGCGTAAAACTCCAAGTCGTGAGGGTTTTTTTGAAAGGACTTAGGTAATCGCGGTTGCCCGCGCAAGACTCTAGTTTTGAGGATATTAGGAGGGACTTAGAGAATTCGTGGTTGGCCGCGCAAGACACAAGTCCAAAGGATGTACCAGAAAACTTTTTAGTTTTCATCCCTAGCGGATCCAAGCAACCGTCATTTTGTGGTTGCTTTACGGTCATATACAAGTAACCGTCATTACGAGGTTCATTTCCAGTTGCTTTACCGTAACACAACTATAATGTAACCGACAAAGCGACCGTTATTTTGGAACAAAAAAGAACCCGATTGCAACTACAAAACGACCAATGTTTTAACCAAAAACAAACTTTAAAGTAACGCAGAAGTAACCGACAGTTTGTTAAAAGTTTTTTTTCGGTTATTTGAAAGTTTTTCAAATAACCGAATAGTAACTCGAATCGGAATATTGGGTTCATTTCGGGTCATTTTACGGTTACCCGCCGGTCATTAGGATGCTTCTGGGTTGTTCTGGAGTGATTTTTTGTTCCATAACGACCGGTCACTTTTCGGTTGTTTTGCGGATCTTCAGATCCGCTAGGGATCTTACCACTATTTATTCACATGACTGGTTGGAGATGTTGTTCGTTGAGTACAAAATTAGAACTGAACAAAAATACAAAAATTGTGATCTTATATACTAGTGCTGCGAACCTTTGATGTTAGGCAGGTTTGGTTGAGGGCAGTTTCTTTAGACTCTAATTGGCCGGAAAAACTCCCGTCCCCCACTTCTTGAACAGATTTCTTTATCTTAAAGTTAGTGCGTTGATTTTAGGAGTAAGGGAGGCCGAATCTCTCGCCTCTGGTTGGCCGAAAGTCACCGTCTCCTACTTTCTTGGGTTTGCGTGGAGCTTCCTCTAGTCTGCGGACTAGCAGAGGGCCTCACACCCCTACTATGTTACTGTTTTTCTGAATTTCCCTACTTATCGACCGTCTGCAGGGTCATTTTCCTAATTTCCCTACTTGGTCGACCATCGACTTTACGGCCCTTTTCCGGGACATACAGTGGTGCTCGGAGGGTTGCCTATTTTTGGGGTAAGAGTACGTCAGGACGTAACAAGAAAAGTGATTTAGAAAAAATGTCTGTATGTGTATGTGTGTGTGTGTGTGTGTGTGTGTGTGTGTGTGTGTGTGTGTGTGTGTGTGTGTGTGTGTGTGTGTGTGCGTGCGTGCGTGCGTGCGTGCGTGCGTGCGTGCGTGCGTGCGTGCGTGCGTGCGTGCGTGCGTGCGTGCGTGCGTGCGTGCGTGCGTGCGTGCGTGCGTGCGTGCGTGCGTGCGTGCGTGCGTGCGTGCGTGCGTGCGTGCGTGCGTGCGTGCGTGCGTGCGTGCGTGCGTGCGTGCGTGCGTGCGTGCGTGCGTGCGTGCGTGCGTGCGTGCGTGCGTGCGTGCGTGCGTGCGTGCGTGCGTGCGTGCGTGCGTGCGTGCGTGCGTGCGTGCGTGCGTGCGTGCGTGCGTGCGTGCGTGCGTGCGTGCGTGCGTGCGTGCGTGCGTGCGTGCGTGCGTGCGTGCGTGCGTGCGTGCGTGCGTGCGTGCGTGCGTGCGTGCGTGCGTGCGTGCGTGCGTGCGTGCGTGCGTGCGTGCGTGCGTGCGTGCGTGCGTGCGTGCGTGCGTGCGTGCGTGCGTGCGTGCGTGCGTGCGTGCGTGCGTGCGTGCGTGCGTGCGTGCGTGCGTGCGTGCGTGCGTGCGTGCGTGCGTGCGTGCGTGCGTGCGTGCGTGCGTGCGTGCGTGCGTGCGTGCGTGCGTGCGTGCGTGCGTGCGTGCGTGCGTGCGTGCGTGCGTGCGTGCGTGCGTGCGTGCGTGCGTGCGTGCGTGCGTGCGTGCGTGCGTGCGTGCGTGCGTGCGTGCGTGCGTGCGTGCGTGCGTGCGTGCGTGCGTGCGTGCGTGCGTGCGCGAACTCGGGAACGCCTCGAGATATAGAGCTGAAATTTACACCATAGATAGAGGGGTCAATCCTCATCGTTCATACCAATTTTTGTTAAAATCCCCATAATCGTTAAATTTTTACACGGTTTTAAATTTTTTCAAAAATGTCTGTTAACGCGATAACTATTTTTATTTTCGAAATATTAAGCTCAAAATTGGTATGTATGTGAGCTTTTTTACACTGGTGATTCCTATTAAATTTGGTTAAGATCGGTTGAAACGTTCAAATTTTATGAGATTTTGATATTCGAATTTTTTAATTTTTTTTTCTGCGATGCGGATTGATTTTGCTATCAAATATCAAGCTGGGAGTTAAATGAGTACCAAATTCATGATTAACAGAAAAATACGTCAGATATAGCCCAAAATTGTTGAACGATACCATATTTTTATAGCGAAGTTGCACAGTCTATGTTGCGAAAAGTAGCGATTTATGTCGTATAAACTATCCATATTCTTGCTTCCCAATGAAATTTCGGAAAACACCGGTTTCTATCGTGTTCTACAAAAAAAAAAAAAAAAAAACACAGAGAAGATAGAGTATTCGAGGGAGTTTCTGGACCGTTCGTCCTTATTATATTTTCACAAAACGAGTGTGCGCTTATTTATATTTATTTAAAACAAGGATGCAAAGCAGAACCTTGCACTTTGCTTCCTCATTATATTTCGCTTTTTACAGAGCTTCCTCTATGAGGAATATTGGTGCGACATGAGACGAGAATCCCGAGTGTCTCGCTCATTTTGGATTCTCATCTCGATCGTTCGCCATGAAATTGAATCAATATCTTGTCTCGGTTTAGCTCGAATCTCAATAAATATACAATCATAAATATGTATCATTTCACAATGTTAAACCCACTAGAACACCTTGGTGTCAATTTACACTATATTGTACGAAGTAGAAATCCCAAAAAATTATGTACTTTCGGAATTGACAAAGCTAAAGTATAAATGCATTGCGATAATAGTGATTAATTCTTCAGTAAACTTTATTTCAACTTGTTATTGTAAACGATGTAAACTATCAACATAGTACGAGACGGAACGCGTATTTTGCGTCGAAGCGTTTGTGCGTGAACGAAAGATTCGACCTCGCTACCTAGAAAGATATTACAAAAACTTAATGGACTCTATTTATTTTTTAATGTTTTTCTCGGCTAGTTTCGTCGCTATTTGAGATGAAAGGCTGCATTTGTTCCATGAATTTAAGGACAACAAGCTTCGCGCAGATTCATTACTCAACCTGTTTCGGTGCTTTCTTATAACAAGAGATGCTTTTGACAAAAAATCTTTCGACTGATACAGACATGGCTTGAATGCATAAAAAATCTCTCGCCATACGAGCCAACGTAGGAAACGTCTTTTCATGTTCCCGCCGCCATGTCAGAATATCCTCATTCCTTCCAGCACGATAAAATGAAGGTATTCATCGATTTCTTGTTGCCAGGTTTTTGTCACACTTGTGATCTCAGGAGATGTCGTTGATTCGAAAAGGGATCCTAAATCAAGCACGTCATTTTGAGTAGAATTAGCTGGCTGTGTCATCTCACCCACATCGAAATTGAACGCAGAAGAACTAGAGGGACTTGAATGCTTAAGCATGTTGGAGTCATAGTAATTTGTACAGAATATTTTTTCAAAATGCTTAATCCACTCCCGTGCCATTTCTTTGCCCCACTTTGTGCGTTGAAATGTCTCAATCTTATGTCGCGGGTCAAGAACGAGAACAACACGGTAGATCCAATTGGTCTTCATCTAATGTTTTACCAATTTATCCCTAGGTGCAATCGCAGCTTGACGCATAACTTCGTGGACGGGGTTATTCGTCGCAAGTTCCTGGTGCAAGAGGATTAGATTTTCGACCTTATCGTGCATCATATTTACGCCTATCACAACCAACGGCAAAGTGATAAGGCTTTAAAATGTCGTAAGAACTTAATAAGTTCGTCCAAAAGTGACCATTCGATATCTGTTAGGCGATAGGCCCTTAGTGTAGCGTTATTATCGCAAAGTAAATTAAGTGGCTGCTTCATGTGGAGAGCTGCGTCAATCATGTCGCACGTCGAATTCCATCTGGTGGCTACACCGAGATTTGACGACTCCATTTTCGTATTCGTGGTTTCGCAACACGATTTAAGCTTGCGGGTCCACTGCTCGGAGTATTTAATTTTTTTAAAAATCGTTTGAATCTTTGTGAGGACCCGTTCGCATGACTCGTAATTGTCTTCACTATTTTCATCCCCTTCGCCTTCGTCGTCTTCATCACCTTTATCGCCTTCGTCACCTTCATCGCCGCTGATTTGAGGATTCACGTCAATATTAGATTGTACCGTGCGAAGCATGTCATTAACGGCTAAATTAATCACATGCGCAAAACAGCGGAAATGCTGATTGGTCGCATCGAAGTTAATGCCAGCAGAAGCCATCAGAGGGGACAGTTCTTGCATGAACTTTGTATTTGCCGACTCATTATCAAGTGTTATGCCTTGAACTTTTTCTAAAAGATTGCAGTTCATGACAATATCGAAAAAGATTCGTGCGATGTCGCGGCGTATGCTCCGTTAGATGGCGCAACGTCAACCACTAATGCATGCATATTCCAATCGCTGTCAATGAAGTGCGCTGTCACACCATAGTAGGACTTGTATGCTACCGAAGTCCAGGCATCGACAGTGAATGAAATTTTCGAGACGTTCTCTCGCAAAATCTGGATAACGGCTTCTCGAACCTCGAAAAACCGTCGGAGAGTGTTTCTTTGAAGTATATCGCGCTTGGGGACCATTGCGTTGGGATTCAAATAGGAGAAAACATTTTACGTTGAGTCGTCGTCGAAGAAATTAAACGGAAGATACTTTTCCGCAACCCAGTCGACTATAATACTTTCAAATTTTTCTTGGGAATAAGCTTCTCGTTTCCTACTTCCATTTCGATTGTACAAATAGAGAAAGTACCGAAAATTATTACTAGATCATAATACGATTTTTTTCCTCAAGTTTTTTTTTTATTATCGATTTACGACTAATTTACTGCTACTCGAACAGTAACAAAAACTGTATGATGTTTTTCCGGCCACGAAAAAAACCGAATTATTACAACGAAAAGATGAGTTGTAATTGTTGAGTTAATCAATGAGCGGGTTCGTGGATGGTAGAACAGGTGTTATAAATAAAGTTTCTCGAGGCCCAAAAGGATGTGTTGAATAATTCGCTTATATTTACTTTAACGATACACAATGAGCAGCACGTAATGGCGGTAAGCGGTCACAAAGAAATCGAGTTTCCCGGACGATTATATTAATCGCCGGTCGAGCACGATGAGCAGAATACAATGAGATGAGCGAGTCGAGCTGTTGTTATTGAGCAGCTTGATTACTCGTGAGCGGAACAATTAACTGAGCAAAACTTTGTTTGAGATGTAACCGAAAGCTGTATACAATGTAACGAATGCGCGGTCCAAAACGGAAAGTGAAGACTAAAAGCCGGTAAGCACGAATGGTGACAAGAGCGCGAGTCAAATCATCGACTCTCGCGCTCGAGTCAAGCGAGCGTCGCGTTGTCGCTGCCCGCGAGGTGCTGCTGCGCCGTGGGCGCCCTCGGAGAGAGCCGTCAGCTGACGGATTCTCCAACAGTAATAATGAACCTGTTTTGCTAGTGCTCCATACATTTTCACGAACTCCTGGGGATGTTCTCGATCAAGGTGCCTTTTTAGTCCGGTCGTGTTACCACTCGTCATCTTGATGATTTTTGTTACTTTGGTACAAAGATTGCATTTTGCAAATTTAAAATTGTTCTCGTCGATAGAGTACGTGAAAATTTCATCACGACGATGTTTCGAAGATGTCGAGGGCTTCGTTTCATCCCAATTTTCGATATCGTGTTCTGAATTTGAGCCTTGCGCGATAATTGTTTCTTTATTTGCACTTTGCAAAGTTTCAACGTGATCCTTTTTTATTCGATTCTTTAGAACGGGCTCGAATTCTAATGTTTGCTCCATCATACACACTGGATCACTCATACTCAATGACACATTTATGAGAAGACGAGCGAGAATATCGAGATTCAGACTTTCCACAAAACGAGATCGAGACAGCATCAGATCTTGCCTGTCAAGTTAAAAAAACAAGCTTCGATCTCGATATGTTCAGACTATCGATCGGGGATGTCATCTTGACAGACAATCTCGAAATGTGCGTCTTGAACTTGACGTTTTGTCTCTCTATGTGCAAGGTTCTACTTTGCATCCTTGTTTGGAAATAACAATCCGGTGGTTTTAACGGCAAATCAGCCAAAAACTGCGGTGGTCAAGATTGCTAGGGTAGTGCCACAGAAATAAAAAAAATACTAAAATACTGTCGCAAAAACGATATATACGACGATCTATAAATAACGCGATGAATTTTATTGTATTTGTATTAAATAAATGCAATGTGTAATCTGCATAATATTTCGTGATCTCTAATAAATTTAGCTGTTAAAGCGACTTAACATAGGAAAACAATATAAGAGGTTGTTCTAGAAGGCCATAAAAATATAAACCGAATTTGTGTAGTTCCAAACATGAATTTGTTGTAACACCCATAAAATCATTTGTAAGTCCAACATTGAACGGTAAAATAATTGTTAAATTTTGAAAGTTACTGAATAAAAATGAGTAAAACTAACGATAATCCCGGTTATAATAACAGTAAATTTCAGTGTAGTAAAAATGTAGCCATTTCTATTTACGATTTAGAAAACAGGTCAGTTTTACCCTGCAAATTGAGTCTGCGCATCGTGTACTTATACTGTGCCTTCAAGGATGATTAAGTATGCGCGCAGGACGAGGGTACGCTAGTCCTTGGAGGCATCGCATAAAGTGGTGTTACATAATGGCCACAGCGGCACCCGTCACGTGCTCATGGGTATTGAAAAAAATAGGTCGATAGTTTTTTTATCAGCATAATGCCTCATTTTTCTATGTTGCCGGGCTGATACTTTTCTCGCCAATATATATATATATATTTTCACTCACGGACTTTTTCTTTTTCTTCTCCGTTTGCTTCCGTTAATCCTGGTTAGAGCAAAGTTTCCTCGGGAAATACTTTTCAAACAAACGTGGCTAATACTTGAAGTCTTAAAGGTGATGAAAACTATCGTAGGAGCCTCTTCTCAAGGGTCTAATATTAATCCCCATTATAGTTGGAAAATACAGCTCCCTTATCTTGGGTTTAATGATTAATTTTAATTTGAACACCAAGCGGCATCTAAAAAGTAAAAATTCCATCTCAATTAATTTCTCTAGGGATTTAGAAGAAATTAATATTCGATAAATTTTCGGGAAGGGTGATGAGAACGCGGATGATAGGCAGGTGTATTATCAATGGAGAGGTCAACTATATATTATGACATCGCGCTCCTCGGATCGTCACGTCTATGATGGCGCACGAATAAGAGAGATAGATTGGGCATGATTAAAAAATTGTCGACGTCTCGAGGGCAGCTGACGTTCATTTGCATGAGCGCTCGGGGGAACCACTACCACCCGACTACTACCACCCCATCCCCGTCTGCCACCCTCCACTCCACGCTGGAGGTCTTTCCCCGGCTCGAATAAATTTCTGAAGCTGATTGTACTTGACATCACAAGCGGTTTTTTACTTTATGTATCCGTAGAATCGGCATAGACTCTTGTTCTGCTTTGACCTTGGAAAATCGTTATAAGAAATGTAATAAATCGGGGCTTAATTTTTTGTGTGAATTAAGAATGAAACGGTGCGATTGTTCTTACAGAAGTGATTCAAGAGTTATGGAATATCGGGAGTAAGAAAAACGTTTATGGTGATTAATGGTTGATAAACGAAACGTACTGTATCGATCTTAGACTTGTGGTTTACAAATTTGCACATCCATCTACCGAAAATTCGTGATATGCAGTTGTCAAGGATAGGCAATGTTCGAATAAATATGTATTCACAAGACGTTTTGGTTCGAATAATTGTACTTAAGGTAGTTATCGCGAGGTATCGATTTTCTTAGGATATTATTGGATTTTTGTCTACTCATTGTTGAATGGCTTTTGAATACACATCTAAAGTTTAAAAATTATTTACCACCCAGAATCAGAGAAAATCTACATTGAAAAAATGTCCTTATACACTGCATACCCTATCTAACTCGGAATAGTATATTGCGGTCCGAGGGAGGGAAAACACATTTCTCCCGAGCGTGAGTTTGACACGAACTGAGAAAAAGTTTTCTTACCGAGTATTGCATACGATTTTACGTTACAAGGTGAAGGAAGAGAGTTTTTCATGCGCGAAGCGCACGGCGTTCGTAAATGTAATAAATTACATTTACGATCACAATAAATATTTGCTTCTTACCATTTTGGTCTAATTTTTTTGAGCGCAAGAAAAATGTTTAACGGTAAACCTCACAAAACTTGGAAGCAATTGACCACCTACTTTTTAAGATAAAAAATTATTTACATCGTATTTAGCTTTTATGAAATGATAGGGCAACACTGCACACGAGAGAAGAGAGGGAACGAACGCGCGCAATTCAAACTTACTTACGAAAATTGCTGGTCTAACGGGGCGAGTCTACTTACACAAAAAAGTAGATAACGAAATAATGAATTATCGTCATAATTAAGCATTTAATTAAATAAATTTTGCAGATGTTTATTTTATTATTTATCAACAATAATAATTATCTCCACAGCTTTTGTGTTTACGTCTGAAAGTTCACTTTTTTTCTGTGTCACAACGCAATTTTCCCATAATAACTCGTGTTAGGATCAAACAATTTTTGCAACGGATTTGCAACATCGAATTTAGGCCGTGCGGTTTCTCGTTAACAATGTTTGTCAACGAAAGTTCGTGTGCACATTTGCAGCATTTTAGTTTTTTTTACCGAGTTTCGACACCTCGACAATACGACGTCCGGCAGATACGGGCTCATCTTCACGCTCCTCACCTTGAACTTCGCATTCCACGGCGGCTGCAGCTGCTTTTTTTGCGCATTTCATACTTTGCAGAGTATTCTTCCTGTTTTTAATCACACTTTTCTTCGCAAATCTACCCTTGAATCGTACGCAATTCATTGTGCCGTGATCGTCGTTTCTCACATAACCTTACACCTTACTTTCGTACGCTCGCGTAAACAGACTACAGCAGTGTGACCAACTCGATGGAAAATGCAGCGTAGCCACGATCGTTCAAGTAGCCGTTCATACGTATGGGATGCGCAAAATAGCACAGGACACTGATTGGATAAGTTGGCAATAGTTACAGCCTGAACCAAACGTTTTCGAGACAGGGATACAGTTGTTCATAAATTTCAACAGAAGGTCAGAATAATGTTTGGATCCGATCACCGCTCGTGAACTACCTTAAGCGCAAAAATTATGACTTCTCCCTAAGAGACAGGGTTATTTTCCCCCACTACTTTTAAAATTTTAAAAGCTGTTTAGTCTCAAATAACTCCACAGATTGGGCTTGCGTTTTGAAAGAATAAGCGGAAGGATGATACAAATGGGCTAAGCTTTCGATTTCCGAAACGCAAAGCCGTTTACTCAAAAGTACCGAAACCCAAAAAAGTGAGGTTAGGTGCGGCAGAGGCAGCCCTATAGGCGTTTAAGATTGAGTGAAGAAATTCCCACGGGTATATCACTGCCTCTTAAATGAAGAGAAGTTGTTTAAGATAATTAATTCTCCGGGGGCACCCAAGATCTTCATACCCTTCTAAAAAGATGGTGCAAGAGAATAAAGTTTAGTTGGGAGATCCATCAAAATGATTAGTGCCAACCAAGCAGCGTAATAGTACACGGAAAAAAAATCGTCTTCGTCCGCCAGAGCGCCACTGTTCCCGAGGAAAACGCATTGTGGTGTGGTGTCCAGTGTTTACTATATTTTAGGATGATAGAAACAATGTAAACTTCTACTAGTGCGGATCGTTTGATTGATATAAGTATATTTCATTTCCAATGTGTTAAATATCTCGTAACTACAGCGCAGTACTGAATAGTTTTGGCTAATGGCTTGGGCAAAGTATTCGTATTATTTGGTCATATTGAATAATTTTATAGTTATGAACTAAATATAATAGTAGTATTCGTGATTTATTGACAAAATATACATAATGATTTTGGTCTGTATATTGCAAATTATAATTGTACTTGGCGTCGAGACGCTACCGCGTCTCTTCCCGCGTAGAAAAAAAGAATCTTGTGAAGAATCTTTTAAAGAATCTTAAAAAAAGTCTTGAAAGAATCTTTAAAGGAATCTTGCAAAAAATCACGTATAGGATCCGGAGCAAGATTCTTTCCAGGATTCTTTTCAAGATTCTTTCTATCCGAAAACGTTCTGAGAATATTACAAAGAATCTTCGAAAGAATCTTGAAAAACGTCTTTAAGAGAATCATGAAAACATTCCGTCTGTGATGGCCCTACATTGCATATAAGAAGACGATT
>OZ019969.1:20701314-20703814 GCA_963970395.1 Ephialtes manifestator
GTGGCGTGTGCGTGTGCGTGTGCGTGTGCGTGTGCGTGTGCGTGTGCGTGTGCGTGTGCGTGTGCGTGTGCGTGTGCGTGTGCGTGTGCGTGTGCGTGTGCGTGTGCGTGTGCGTGTGCGTGTGCGTGTGCGTGTGCGTGTGCGTGTGCGTGTGCGTGTGCGTGTGCGTGTGCGTGTGCGTGTGCGTGTGCGTGTGCGTGTGCGTGTGCGTGTGCGTGTGCGTGTGCGTGTGCGTGTGCGTGTGCGTGTGCGTGTGCGTGTGCGTGTGCGTGTGCGTGTGCGTGTGCGTGTGCGTGTGCGTGTGCGTGTGCGTGTGCGTGTGCGTGTGCGTGTGCGTGTGCGTGTGCGTGTGCGTGTGCGTGTGCGTGTGCGTGTGCGTGTGCGTGTGCGTGTGCGTGTGCGTGTGCGTGTGCGTGTGCGTGTGCGTGTGCGTGTGCGTGTGCGTGTGCGTGTGCGTGTGCGTGTGCGTGTGCGTGTGCGTGTGCGTGTGCGTGTGCGTGTGCGTGTGCGTGTGCGTGTGCGTGTGCGTGTGCGTGTGCGTGTGCGTGTGCGTGTGCGTGTGCGTGTGCGTGTGCGTGTGCGTGTGCGTGTGCGTGTGCGTGTGCGTGTGCGTGTGCGTGTGCGTGTGCGTGTGCGTGTGCGTGTGCGTGTGCGTGTGCGTGTCGTGTCTGTGTCTGTGTCTGTGTCTGTGTCTGTGTCTGTGTCTGTGTCTGTGTCTGTGTCTGTGTCTGTGTCTGTGTCTGTGTCTGTGTCTGTGTCTGTGTCTGTGTCTGTGTCTGTGTCTGTGTCTGTGTCTGTGTCTGTGTCTGTGTCTGTGTCTGTGTCTGTGTCTGTGTCTGTGTCTGTGTCTGTGTCTGTGTCTGTGTCTGTGTCTGTGTCTGTGTCTGTGTCTGTGTCTGTGTCTGTGTCTGTGTCTGTGTCTGTGTCTGTGTCTGTGTCTGTGTCTGTGTCTGTGTCTGTGTCTGTGTCTGTGTCTGTGTCTGTGTCTGTGTCTGTGTCTGTGTCTGTGTCTGTGTCTGTGTCTGTGTCTGTGTCTGTGTCTGTGTCTGTGTCTGTGTCTGTGTCTGTGTCTGTGTCTGTGTCTGTGTCTGTGTCTGTGTCTGTGTCTGTGTCTGTGTCTGTGTCTGTGTCGTGTCTGTGTCTGTGTCTGTGTCTGTGTCTGTGTCTGTGTCTGTGTCTGTGTCTGTGTCTGTGTCTGTGTCTGTGTCTGTGTCTTCTGTGTCTGTGTCTGTGTCTGTGTCTGTGTCTGTGTCTGTGTCTGTGTCTGTGTCTGTGTCTGTGTCTGTGTCTGTGTCTGTGTCTGTGTCTGTGTCTGTGTCTGTGTCTGTGTCTGTGTCTGTGTCTGTGTCTGTGTCTGTGTCTGTGTCTGTGTCTGTGTCTGTGTCTGTGTCTGTGTCTGTGTCTGTGTCTGTGTCTGTGTCTGTGTCTGTGTCTGTGTCTGTGTCTGTGTCTGTGTCTGTGTCTGTGTCTGTGTCTGTGTCTGTGTCTGTGTCTGTGTCTGTGTCTGTGTCTGTGTCTGTGTCTGTGTCTGTGTCTGTGTCTGTGTCTGTGTCTGTGTCTGTGTCTGTGTCTGTGTCTGTGTCTGTGTCTGTGTCTGTGTCTGTGTCTGTGTCTGTGTCTGTGTCTGTGTCTGTGTCTGTGTCTGTGTCTGTGTCTGTGTCTGTGTCTGTGTCTGTGTCCTGTGTCTGTGTCTGTGTCTGTGTCTGTGTCTGTGTCTGTGTCTGTGTCTGTGTCTGTGTCTGTGTCTGTGTCTGTGTCTGTGTCTGTGTCTGTGTCTGTGTCTGTGTCTGTGTCTGTGTCTGTGTCTGTGTCTGTGTCTGTGTCTGTGTCTGTGTCTGGTCTGTGTCTGTGTCTGTGTCTGTGTCTGTGTCTGTGTCTGTGTCTGTGTCTGTGTCTGTGTCTGTGTCTGTGTCTGTGTCTGTGTCTGTGTCTGTGTCTGTGTCTGTGTCTGTGTCTGTGTCTGTGTCTGTGTCTGTGTCTGTGTCTGTGTCTGTGTCTGTTGTGTCTGTGTCTGTGTCTGTGTCTGTGTCTGTGTCTGTGTCTGTGTCTGTGTCTGTGTCTGTGTCTGTGTCTGTGTCTGTGTCTGTGTCTGTGTCTGTGTCTGTGTCTGTGTCTGTGTCTGTGTCTGTGTCTGTGTCTGTGTCTGTGTCTGTGTCTGTGTCTGTGTCTGTGTCTGTGTCTGTGTCTGTGTCTGTGTCTGTGTCTGTGTCTGTCTGTGTCTGTGTCTGTGTCTGTGTCTGTGTCTGTGTCTGTGTCTGTGTCTGTGTCTGTGTCTGTGTCTGTCTGTGTCTGTGTCTGTGTCTGTGTCTGTGTCTGTGTCTGTGTCTGTGTCTGTGTCTGTGTCTGTGTCTGTGTCTGTGTCTGTGTCTGTGTCTGTGTCTGTGTCTGTGTCTGTGTCTGTGTCTGTGTCTGTGTCTGTGTCTGTGTCTGTGTCTGTGTCTGTGTCTGTGTCTGTGTCTGTGTCTGTGTCTGTGTCTGTGTCTGTGTCTGTGTCTGTGTC
>OZ019969.1:20708814-20728814 GCA_963970395.1 Ephialtes manifestator
AGAATAGAAAAATCGTACGAGAGAAACGATGGTCGATATTCGACCAATTTTGGGGGAAATTGAGAGTTTATAAAACTGTGATAATTCACGAAAGGAGAACGTATTGATTTTTCCCAGTTGGAATAGTACATTACGTTGCAAGGGAGGGAAGTGCAACTTTTCACCGAGAGTGGAGTTTGAAATTCACACGAGGTGAAAAGTTGAACTTCCCTCCCATGTAACGTACTATACTTTTCTCCCGATTTCGATAAAAAATAACCACATTTCGTGTGTGCAACAAGGACGGAGAATGAGCTCATTTTTTTTACAAATGACGAGACGCATGCGCAGTCGGCTTTCATTACCTTCCTTGGGAGGTAATCATCGTACTACGCATGCGCAGTCGCCATTTGTTAAAAATGAGCTTATTCTCGGTCCTTGGTGCAGACACGAAATGTGGTTATTTTTTAGCGAAATCGGGAGAAAAGTATAGTACGTTACATGGGAGGGGTGCGACTTTTCACCTCGTGTGAATTTCTGCTCTCGCTTCGCTCGGGCATCAAACTTCACTCTCAGTGAAAAGTTGTACTTCCCTCCCTTGTAACGTAATGTACTATTCCTGTTCCCTGCCAATATGTCATTGAATGAAATAATCCCGCGTAGAAAAAAAGAATCTTGTGAAGAATCCTAAAAAAAGTCTTGAAAGAATCTTTACAGGAATCTTGAAAAGAATCACGCATAGGAGCCGGAGCAAGATTCTTTCCAAGATTCTTTTCAAGATTCTTTCCATCCGAAAGCATTTTGAGAACCTTTTAAAGAATTTTCGAAAGAATCTTGAAAAGCGTCTTTAAGAGAATCGTGAAAAGATTTCGTCCATTAAATAGAAAAATCGTTGAAAAAATTTTAATGAAATTCTTCAGAGGAATCGAGCAAAGCCTGTTGTTACTTTCTCTTGGTGTCGAGACTAAATTTCGGTACGTCAACGAAGGGTAAACCCCTCGTGTATAGTCGAACTCAGAACAGTTTTGCAGTCTTATATACGTTCAGGCTTCAAGTCACTTGCGAGAAACGCTTCGACCGCTCGCCATCTAGTGGCATCGTACGAAACACTTATATTCAATACTTCGCTAGATGGCGAGTGGTCGAAGCGTTTCTCGCAAGTGACTTGAAGCCTGAACGTATATAAGACTGCAAAGCTGTTCTGAGTTCGACTATACACGAGGGATTTACCCTTCGTTGACGTACCGAAATTTACTGTCTCGACACCAAGAGAAAGTAACAACAGGGTTTGCTCAATTCCTCTGAAGAATTTCATTAAAATTTTTTCAACGTTTTTTCTATTTAATGGACGGAATCTTTTCACGATTCTCTTAAAGACGCTTTTCAAGATTCTTTCGAAGATTCTTTAAAAGATTCTCAGAACGCTTTCGGATGGAAAGAATCTTGAAAAGAATCCTGGAAAGCATCAACAGGTTTCGCTCGATTCCTCTGAAGAATTTCATTAAGATTCTTTCAAAGATTCTCAAAACGCTTTCGGATGGAAAGAATCTTGCTCCGGCTCCTATGCGTGATTCTTTTCAAGATTCCTGTAAAGACTCTTTCAAGACTTTTTTTAAGATTCTTCACAAGATTCTTTTTTTCTACGCGGGATGCCATTGTTTTCGACTACTGTAAAGGTCGCCCAGATAAATTTATGAGCAACACAGGGTTCTTCTATCTGAAACTATTCATCATACATTAGTGACGTTAAAAATAACAGAAACCAAGTTTATAAGCTTAAAAATAAACAGCAATGCTGATGTTATATACAATAAATTAAGGAGGATATACCAGTTGTCGGCACGTCTCTGATGTTATGATTTTAACGTCAGTAAGGATGCTAAGCACATATTAATTTTGAACATTATTATTAAAAGGTTGTTAAGGAGGATCGGTGGCCACTCACAACGCCAAATCAGAGATAAATTTTCGCGATCGATTCTTTAAAGTTTAATGCATTAAATAATAACAGTGGAGGGTGATTTGTATTGAAGCATGTAGACTTAATCCAGAGAAAGATTAATAATCACGGATTTGCATAAAGATTAACTGATTAACGTTTCTTTTCAGTGTGATATATTTTCGTTCAGTTTTTTCCAAGTATTATCTTTAATTCTTTGTCGATTTTTATGAACGATAGCTCATTGTCTTTCTTAAAAGATACTCTACGAATTGACCTCCTAGATATTTCATAGTGTTCATCGTTTTGTAATTATAGCCTGTTGTTTATGAAAGTATTTTAATTTCTGTTAAACAACAGTCTAGAATTATTAAACAATTAACACTATGAAATATCTAGGCGGTCAATTCGTAGAGTATCTTTTAAGGTAGAGAATGAGCTGTCGCTCATTCAAATCGGCCAAAAATACAGATTATACTTGAAAAAAACTGAACGAAAATATATCCCATTGAAAAGAAACGTTAATCAGTTAATATTTATGCAAATCCGTCACTATTAATCTTTCTCTGGATTAAGTCTACAGGCTTCAATACAAATCACCCTCCACAGCTATTATTTAATGCATTAAACTTTAAAGAATCGATTACAAAAATTTATCTCTGATTTGACTTTGACAGTCGTCACCGATCGTCCTTAATAGATTGGTAAACAAAAAAAAAAAATGATGGATTTCTGGAAAAACTTTAAAAAATTTTAATTAAATTCCTCTTTCCGAATACATGTAAATTTTTAAAAAATGTTTACATTTGTGAAATTTACTTTTATAGTTGCAGCAAATGGTTGGAAAATTATGAATTCTAGGACAAAACTTCCATATCAGACAACAATTTTCAGTGCCATTAAACGCAAAGTTCTATATTAATCCCTTCGGTGGCACGAGCTGCTCGCTGTCTATAACGTATTGACGTCGCTATTGCGTCAATGTCAACGAAGGGGTTAACAGCCTTCAAAAATGCATGCAGTCATATTTTTTAAAATATCATTAATTAGATATTAGTAATATATTTTCTCATTAAATTAAATTTTGATAGGGTATACTTGGGTATTTTCCAATGGCTACAATGTGTGACTTGACATTTTTCCTCATTTTAGTTATTCTAAACGGACCCCTGCGTACCGCAGGGGTCCGTTTTAGGACCGTTATTATTTATACTGTACATAAATGACATAGTAGATATTTTTAAAGATGACTGTAACATTGTGCTATTTGCCGATGATATGATCATTTACACAGTAGGTAACAGTTCGGACGAGTTAAATAGGAAATTAAATAGCAAATTAAACGAAACAGAAACATGGTTATGCAAAAATAAACTGAAAATGAATTCGAAAAAAACCAAATGCATGGTTATTAAGAGCCAGGGACAAATCAGAGGTGATCATTTACGACTAGTAAGTAGAGATGGCGGAATTCTGGAAAAAGTCTTAGAAATGAAATACTTAGGCATAATAATTGATCAAAATCTAAACTTTACTGCATATAGGGAATTTATTGTAACTAAAGTAGGAAAGAAAATCAGCTTTTTAAACAGATTGGGAAAATTTCTGTCACCGATAACACGATGTACAGTCTACAAAACAATTGTTGCACCGCATTTGGAATATTGTAGCACTGTAATGATAAACATGAAAAAAACGGACTTAGAAATATTGCAGAAATCACAAAATCGAGCTATGCGTGTAATATCACAGTGCAATAAAGAAACGAGAATAAATGACATGCTAGAAGCACTACAATTTATGAATATAACTGAAAGGCTTGAATATAATGTAATACTATTTATACATAAACTCATCGAAGCAGACAAATTAAAAGATGAGAGTAATAGAAAAATAAAAATGGTAGGAGATAGGAGTGGGATGAGAACGCGGCAGGCCGACCACATAAGAGTAGATTTCAGAAAAACGACGAAAGGACAGAGAGATCTGTATTACGACGGTTTGAAATTATATAACAATGTGCCAACAGAAATTAAAAATATAAGATCATTACCAGAATTAAAACGAGCATTGGCGAAATATGTGACAAAATCGAGGAAAGGAGGTGCGTAGGAAATATAAGAGAATGTAATGTAGAATTAAGGTGTGAAGGAGAGTTTGTTAAATGGTGTATGTGTGTGAATGGGAAAAGTGAAAAAGATGTGAAAGAGACATGGAGCGGAGTGAATATGTAGAAATTATGTAACTAAAATTAAGATAGATTAAGAGAAATGAATCAAAATTGTAGCGCGAAGCGCATTATAGCTAAAAGCTAATAAACGTATTAACTAACTAAATAGAATGTCAGCATTTTTACAATAAGAATATGAAATTTCAGCCTGAATAAATGGAAAATCTATGGGAATTGAGGAATTATTTTCGCGATGAAAAGCCATCAAAGTTAAACGATAAACCACACCTTTAACCCACATTTTCCCTAAAAAATCTGTGGTTCGATTGTATCAAAAATCGAAGCTATTCCAGTCATTCTTCGATCGTTGGCGAATTTTTGGCAAGATTCGCACCGCACTACTAATATCACTCGCAATCGTATATTTAGCTTTAAAAAAGTTCATTTTTTTTTTGTTTGCTTTTACGGTCAGCAGAAAATTCCCAATTCAATACAATCTTCAAATTAAGTTAAAAAAAACGATTTGTTTCATCCCGTAAGTGGCTATGACTTTGCTTCGACCATAACTTTATTCTATGCTTCGAAAAATAAAAAAACCTCATGTACGATGTGAAGGACTGAATAATATTAAACATGCAATAGCAATCTTGGTTGCCCCATCGCCGAGTTCCATCCATGCCTAAATCATACGATACAAAATGGAAAAATCCATAACCGCTGTAGTCGAATTTTACTACTTTGTTCGTGAAACTTTATGAAATTGAATTGTTAGAGGAGAGAATACGCGAGAATATGGATTCCATAGTCGGTGGTAGGGCCTTGCAGTCGATCTTGCTCTATTCTAGGTCAGAAAGATAGCTCACGGTCGACCGTCTCGCGAATATGCGACCTTTATCCTGAAGTGCTGGTAAATGTTAATACCTTGCGATTCTCTCTCGGGTCTTAGTGCGCGAAGTGGGAAGAGAATATCCGTTCGTACAACTGGGGATGGAATTGTCATGATGCCCCTTTCACGAAAATCATTTAAGAAGTGCTTCCAAGCCTTGTTAATCGTTGAGGGAGTCCGGACGGAAAAGCTCGATGAATAATAGAGTTCGGCGAGTCTTTCCCTTAATAGAGGCGTTCAGACTCCTATAAAATTTTCACGTTTTTTCTCTGAAAGTTCTCTTCCGGTATACACTTAAAATTTTATGAAAGTCGCAGAAAGTTTCACCGTCACGTTTAGTATATTTTACGGCGCCATGACTAAATAACTGGCGACTAAATAACTTGAAAAAAAAAAAAAAATTCCGAAAGGAACAAAATCATCACATGACATTCAATCACTTTTATTAATTAGCAAATCTCAAATATTTAAAACAGTTTACTGGTACGATTATTTTCTCCAAAAACTTTCTATATTTTTTAATTTATTGTGTAATCCAAGTAGCAACGTTAAACCAAATTGGCGTTGCAAGATCTCATATTGTTATGTACAAACACTCTGTCTGATCCAAGAATAGGATCTTTTATTCACCATTTTTGCGCTGAAGATATACTCACTTCTGTAGAGAATTTTATTATCGTATAATAACATTTTCATAAATTTTAAGAAACTTTTTTAGTCAATTTCGATACGCGGGCTTGGCAGAGATTTCTGACACAGAGAATGAAACCTTGCGAACTCAGTTTAGTCTCTTAAAGCGAACTGGAGTCTACGACAAGTTAAAAACTTTGCAAATTGTTTCCTCATTATTTTTTTGGTTTTTTACAAAGCTACCTCTATGAGGAAGTATGTCAATTGATTTTGGCTTCCTAGTAGAGAAAGCTTTGTAAAGAATAAAATAATAATGAGAAAGCAATTTGCAAAATTCTACTTTGCAGATTTATTTAGTCAGACCGTAATATAAACTCAATGTTGAATATTCTTATAATATTTATCTATATGTGTTAGTTTTTTTAGCCAAAAGGGGTTATTATAAAATATTGATAATATCAACATTTCATATGCCACAATTTTGTAAAATAAATAAAAAAAATTACAATGATTTTGTGGATAAAATTTGCGTTCGCTATTTCAATTAAATAATTCTTTGTAAAAGTTACAATTCTCATAAATTTAAACCAGATTACAGATTATGATGAAACTATGTACTAATCATCGCAGAATAGTACCGATTTCATGTATAAAATTTAAGTTCATTGTCTCATGTTTTGATAAAATTAGGGCTACAATGTGAATTTTTCGAAGATTTCTAAACTTCATATAACCGGAAACGCTTTTCCGATTTCGGTCAAATTCAATACTTAAACAGCATTAAGAGTACCTGTACTTATGGAGAATTATTTAGGAAAATATCTCCAATTTTACGAAAGCTAGAACGCACGTCCTGAAAATTTTCAAAAATTCATAAAATTTACATCCCTGCATAAATTTTGTAAAAAATGCTAACAGTGAAAGCTGGCTGCTGCTTCACTTGTGTGCCAAATTTTAGCTCAATCGTTCTTGAGTTATAGGTGATTGAAATTTGTAAGCCCTGCACATACACATACACTCAGAAAAAAATATATTTGAAAGAACTAAATTAGCGTACACCCTCATTCAAACGAGTTTTTCGTTAGGACAACCAAATCTTTAGTTTCTTCAATAATCATTAGATTCAGTTGTCTAAAATTTATTTGCGGTAACCAAAACATTTTTTATACCAAAAAAAATTAATTTGAACGAGGGCGTACGCTAAATTAGTCGAGTTTTCCTGAGAGACGCCGAGGCGAGCGGTCGTGTTGACAAGCTCGCCCTGAACCAAATACGAACTTAAGCGATTTTCTAAAGTAATATTGAAATCAAATAGTAACCGGGACGGTGATCGTGAATAAACAATAGTTTGGCCTTTTGTGTTGTGCCCAAAGTGACATTAAAACTTTCTACGTGAGTGGTATCTCTGTGAAAAAGCCGGCCGAAAGAGTGTATATTGTGGACATTATAAGCACAACTCTACCCGTATCACGCCGTGGCTCCGACACTGCTACTACCCATTTACATATCTTGACCCAACTGACTGCCTTTTACTGTCGCACGACACTGCCACACCACCAAAATGGCATATACGGACCAATCCTTGAAGTTTCTGAACGAGATTAATAACAATATGAAAGATGTAATAGCAGATCTCGGCATCTTGAAGGAGGATAATAAAATCTTTAAAACCAATCTTCAGGCGATCGAAAATAAATATGACACGCTACAAAGTACAGTTAACACCATGCAAGAAGAGATCGGCGCAGAAAAGATCAAAGTAAGAGAGAAAAACCTAATCTTTTTCAACTTTCCGGACACGAAGGTTATCAACGACGATCTGCTGACTAACATACATAATCTAATTATTGGAGTCGGAGCAAGCGTGCCGATATCATGTATATCCAACGCCTTCAGACTGGGTAGAGTACAAGGACAACGTCCCGTCCTAATAACACTCACTGCACCAGTCTGGAAACACAACATACTTGCGAACTCGCAAAAACTGAGAGAGCACAAAATCATCCTCTCGGACGATCTTACAAAAGACGAAAGAGAAGAAAGAAAGCAACTAATTGGTATACAGAGAACGTTAAAAGAGCGTGGCACAACCTCGAAAATCCGAAAGAACAAACTTCTCGTCGATGGCAAGCTGATAAATCTGCAAGAGGCAAAACAAATCGCAACGTCAGACCCCGCACACATCCATGAGAAAACAAAAACCACCGAAAAATCGGTATCCAAATCGCCTTGTATCCCGGCAACAATGCAACCCGGCAGTTCCACGAATATTTTCGAGCTTATGAATCAAACGTCATCAACAGCTGAGCCCTCGTTAGCAGCTGACCTGTACAGTTCCGAAGAAGAGACAACAGACGGCATCGATAAACAGGTACTGAAGACGGGAGCTCGTGGTAGCAATCAAAACATTAAAAGAAAACGCTCACCCGCAAACATCAAGCTGGACAGCTATATACGAAGCGTGAAGAAGCCACCGTCACACACCACTACAACCAACGACGTCCGAGGATAGCAACCACAGCGATAATACCAAGAGACAACCAATTCTCCAACTCGCTCTCACTCGCACACGCATACGAATATAGAAGACGCAGCGAGGTACATCACAACAACCGAGATAAACACCGAACTGTCAAAAATTTATTTTTGGAATGTGCATGGACTCGTCAATCTGAGAGACTTATCTGAGAACGTAGCAGATCGGGACATCATCTGCCTGTGCTAAACCTGGGCCGAGAAACCACCTTCAATTCTCCCGGGTAAGATCAACAACTTTGAGTTCGTACATGTATCAGCCACGAGAGAATTCGAAAAAGGAAGAGCGAGGGGCGGTCTACTCATTACATACAGTAAAAAGATGTACACTGCATCTACCATCTACATGGCAAACAACTGTGTAATCCTAAAAATGCGCACCCAAGACGTAGAATTCATCCTCGGAAACGTCTATCTACACCCATTCGCCGAAGAAACCGAGCTCGACGCATTTAGCGACGCATTGACGCAAACGATCTGCGCTGCCCCGCAGATACCGGTGATCATAGGTGGGGACTTTAATTGCCGAGTAGGTGAGGGCAATCAATTAGACATTAACAGCAAGCCGCCAAATTGTAAGTTGAACCATGCGAGATCCAGTCAAGACTTGTTAAAAAACAGGAAAGGCCAGCGATTAATAAACGTAATGGAAAAAAGTAATCTATTATTATTAAACGGCAGATCTCTGAGCGACACGCCCGCTCGTTTCACCCATATTGGGCCTAATGGTGCTACTGTCATAGATCTGGCATGGTGCAGCATGGCTTTTTTAACACAAATTACAGACTTCGAGATTAAATATACCGTCACGGCGTCAGATCATTTCCCGATCGCAGTGCAAGCTCAAATAAACCGCGGAAAAAATGTAGCGATAAAAAATTTGAGCAAAACACACGAACTTAGACTGACATGGAATCCCGAGAAACAATGTGAGTACACGCTAGCGATTCAGTTTCAGCCGCAAGTAGCAGATATTTCCAGCAACCCCGACACTATGTATGTAAACCTAAAAACAGCAATACTTTCGACTGCTCAATTACTCACTATGCAAAAAAAAATATATAAAAAAATATATAAATAAAAAAATAAGGAGGTTGCATATCTTCTTAGCGTAGGTAAAGACAATAATTTTAACCCCGTCGCTCTAAATGCATACCAAGACTGCAAAAGGAAATACGAAAATCTGATCGAGGACAAGAAAAAAAAATACAATGAGGCAATTCTAGATACGTTGGCTAATGCGCGTTCATCCGAGGAATTTTGGAAAGTAATTAATCAGTATAGGAGAAAAACTTACGACGACAATCCTATCGATCTAAAAACATGGGTCTGTTATCTCAGGAAAATATACGTACCTCGGGAAATAGAAATTTTAGTACTTTTTGATCAGCAAGTCCCTACTCTTGACTCCCCTATTAGCTCACAAGAAATCATCGACAGTTTACAAAACGCAAAATCGGGTAAAGCTCCAGGCTCGGACGGTATAAGTAATGATTTTTATAAGCAGCTTCCTGGTAACTGGGTTCTCTATCTGGGAGTCTTATTTAATAAAATTCTAGAAACCGAAGAAATCCCTGACCAGTGGAGCGAATCAATTTTTTCAATGATCTACAAAAAAAAAGGAGACCCGTTAAACCCCAGAATCATCGACCTATCGCGTTGCAGAACTGCTTAGCGAAATTGTTTACATACATACTAAATAAAAGACTAGAAAAATGGGCAGAAGAGCTGCAGATTATTCCCGAACACCAATCGGGTTTCCGTAAAGAAAGAGGCTGCGTCGATAACATTTTCACTCTTAGCGTAATAATTGATATTCATCTCGGCAAACCAAAAGGCAAACTATACGCGCTATTTGTCGACTTTTCTCGGGCGTTTGACTCCATCAAACACAACAAGCTATGGCGTAAACTAAGCATGCTAGGGATCAGCGACAAGTTTATTCGTATTCTTTCAATATTGTACAAACGGGCTTGGGCCGCAGTAAAGATAAAAGGCGCAATCTCGGAATTTACTGACATTACGGAAGGGGTACTACAGGGCGAAATTCTGAGTCCGCTGCTTTTTGCCCTGTTTATTAGTGACCTTGAGAAGTTTATGTGTGCAGATGGTTGCAGGGGGGTCTCTATTGACCACCGAACAGAAGTGATGCTTCTCGCCTACGCAGACGATATAGTCCTTCTATCAGATACTCCAACAGAATTGAATAAAAAATTAGAAAGTCTACACCAATATTGCAAAATTAATCAAATGAAAGTCAACGTGAGCAAGACCTCAGTCGTAATTTTTCAAAACGGTGGACATAAAAAAAACAAAGAAAAAATTCCCAGGTTTCCGCTTTGGAAATGCGATTGTCAAAACGGTAGACGAATATACGTATTTGGGCATTTTGTTTACGAAGACGGGATCCTTCAACCACCAATTGACCAAATCTCTCAAAGTTGCGAACGTAGCTATGGGGGCTACACTCAATATCCTTTACGCGACAAAAGCTGACACCTGGGATACTAAATTGAAACTCTTCAATAGCCTGATAACGAGCACACTTCTGTACGGTGGTCATATATGGGGTGTTCAATGTGTTGACTCTTTTGAACAAGTCCAAGCCTATATAAAAAAAATATTGCAACTAACAAGAAATACACCCGGGTACGCGGTAAGACTGGAAACAGGGATGGGCCCGTTGGCTGCTTATGTGTTTAAGCTCGCGCTGTCATGGATCGTACGTATACTAAAAATGAGCCCATCCAGGTACCCGCGCATATGCTTTGAAAAACTCAAAAGCTTAACTGATGAGAACAAAATAACAGCGAGAAAGCACATGTGGAGAGCAGGATGGATGGGACGGCATCAGCTTGAACACATTGCGAACCAGCGAGGCCACTCTAGTAGAAAAATATAAATCTATTCTGCGGCAGCGGGATATCGAAAGGCTTCAGATTAGTCACTCGCTGCAACTATACCCCCACCTGCCTCTATCAGAAGGACCACAACCATACATTCTCACAAGAATACCTTTATTTGCAAAAAGAGTGATAGCGCAAACACGTCTTATGAATAATTACTCGTGCCGCATCATAGTTGAAAAAGGAAAGCATGTCTTCAATGCCAACACGTACTGTCAAACTTGTGGCCCTCCTCACTGCGACGACCTATATCACTTTCTTGTGAATTGTCCGATTTATGACGAAACTAAAAGACAAATAATTCCGGAACTCGCATGCGACACAGATCCACGCGACTTCTGGATAAATAGGCTAACCTCGGCTGAGCCACCGGCACTCAAAACGGTAGTTGGCTACTTGAAAAGCGCCCTGAAAATTCGAGCAAGCAGACAAATGTAAAGAAAAATTATAAAAATAAAAATGAAAAGATTTAATTTTAGTCATGTTAGTAATAAGCCAGCTGTTTTTAATAAATAAGACTTAGTATAAGAACAAAAAAGAATGTGCCATAATGTAGGAACTAATGGAAACGAAACTCAAATGTATATGATTTGTATGGGGTATCTACCCCGAAGCCAAATAAACACCTATCTATCTATCTAAATTAGTCCATTCAAACATTTTTTTTCTTAGTGTACATACGGACATTTTTTCTAAACCTCTTTTCTCAATGTTTTGGACCATTCTGATGAAAAACACGAAAAAAGAAATTCATGACAACAAAGCTTCCACTATGAAGAAGCAAAAAAATAAAAATAAAACAAAAAAGTTGTACCGATAAGCTAGACTTAAAAAAAAAATAATACGGGTATTGAAATAATCCATTATTTTGTATTTGTCAAAGGCCATCATCAACTTCATGATTTACTTATCAATTTTATGATTCACGCATCAATGTTATGATTCACGCATCAATGTTATGATTCAAGCATTAATGTCATGATACACACATGAATTTCATGATTCACAGGTGACTGTGATTCTATAATCTGCCATTCTTGAGATAATGCCATCTGCACAAAAATTTAAGCAAGATAAACCACAGTTTATTCCATCCTGTGTACTTTTCCAATCGGCTCGGAAGGTACGATTAAACCATGAGTCATGTTAACAGCGTGTTAACCAAAAGTTTTTGGTAACGCTTGTTACAAAACGGAAGGCTATGATGTCATCGTCTGTGGCATCAGCGTACATTATTAAAAAGTCTGAAAATAGCTTTTGCGTGTTAGCTAGAGCAAAGCTAATAAATCTGCACTAAGCAATCACACTTCGGTACTCTAATTTAATGTGACGGGGTAAAGGGCGAGAGTAGTGGCGGTAACACGAGAGTCCCAGCAGAGTCCTGATAATAATCCCGCCTTTAACGACTCGCACGGGGTTTCGCTACAGTATACATATAGCTAAGGGCATATGCCATAGTAAGTGAAAGCTCATACAGCGAAGGAAACCTGTACAAATGTGGATATCGGGGTGAAATCATCGTTTCCCGTCGAAGCTCCCTTTTCCAAGCATACTATTTTTTTCGAGTTACTATTCACTTCTTGTTGAGTTTTTTTCTTCATGTCTGGCCATACTTGGAAATCGAGTAAAAATTTCATCGAAACGTTGAACCGGATTCCATAGACGGCTCGGGTCAGCTTCATTCCGATTTAAAATGCAAATCTGAACGCAATCGGAACGAACGAACGAAGGAGCCGTGCTAAAAATGAGGTTATAAAATAAACGGTCCAGTTTCTGACATCTTTAGAACCGCGGCCTCGGTTTTCTATTATTTACAAACGCATTATATCATGAAATTGAAAGAAATTCCTTTTACCTGTACATTGAGCCCTTCTGAATGAGATTCACCCGGATTCGAAGTTAAATCATTGAGAAATCGTAATTAAATCATTATTTTACTTATGGTGGCCTGCTACTGGGGTTACTGACACTGTTGAATCTTCCATGTCACAGTTTCTGACACCGTAGCGGATCCCGTTTCTGACATGTATGTCGCAGTTTGTAACACCACACTGAGAGAAAAATTTGGTAATCTAAAAAAAATATAGATAAGCCGATGATAATCTAACTGTAAACTATAATTTCCATGAGGAATTCCCGCGCAGAAAAATATAGTCCAGGATGGTGTCTCGGATGGAATCCGGGCCGTCCAAGCGGGAGTACCGAATAGACTCTCACGTGGACTTTGGCATTTTATCCGATCCCAAAGTCCGTACTGGAGTCCATCACTCGATCCGGGACTCCATCCGGGATTCCTTCCGGGACACGAAACTCGCCCAAACCTCGTCCAGGACGACGCAAGAGTCTCGGCAATTCGATGGCAGAGTCCATCCTGGTTTCCATTATGGACTCCATCCTGGACTGCGTCTGGGTCTCCATCCAGGATCGCATTTGGGACTACATCAAAGACCGTGTTCGGTGCTCCATCCAGGACCACGTCCATTCAGGTTTGCGTCCGGGACGCCATCCTGGACGATCCAAGAATCTCGGCCGTCCTGTTGCAGAGTCCATGTTGGACATCCGGAAGTCCGGCAGTTCGTAGTCTAAAAAATTGCAAGAAAAGTTAGGTTACGTTGATCGCCACTGCGAATAAATATACCCGATACCATTTCTGTCATCTTAATTCTTATTACTTATGGTGATAATTTGTACATACCTAAAGAATATTCACGTGCGGATGTTGTAAAAGGCCTTTGAGCCAACTTTTCAATGATTTAATACATTTATCGATGAATCTTAGTCTTCGGTACGTGTCCCATACTACAAGATGTTGTTCGTGTAGTTGGTTTCTTCGTTTCTCGATTCCAATTAGTTTGATGCTGCTACTTGTAATTTTCAGTAAGTAACGCAAGAACACAAATAATGTCTCCAGTAAATAAATTCGTACGTGTGACAGTTTCCAAATTTCATCTGGCAACTAAAAACGTTGTCGTTTGTCAACATGTCGAATAACATTGAGAGACTTTCATACAGATTTAATCACGAGAGACTTTATTAGCATTCTTGCGTTACTTACCGAAAATTACAAGTCATAACATCAAACTAATTGGAATCGAGAAATGAAGAAACCAACTACATGAACAACATCTTGTAGTATGGGACGCGTAACCAAGACTAAGATACACCGATAAATGTATTAAATCATTGAGAAGAAGACTCAAAGGCCTTTTACAACATCCGCACGTGAATATTCATGAGGTATGTATAAATCATCACCATAAGTAATAAAAATGAAGCTGCTAGAAATGGTATCGGGTATATTTATTTACAGAGGCGATCAACGTAACCTAAATTTTCTTGCTATTTTTAGACTCCGAACTGCCGGACTCCCGAGAGTTCAACATGGACAACACGATGGACTCTGCAACAGGAGGGGCGAGATTCTTGGATCGTCCAGGATGGCGTCCCGGACGCGAACCTGGATGGACGTGGTCCTGGATGGAGACGCGGGCCCGATCTTTGATGGAGTCCCGGATGCGATCCTGGATGGAGACCCAAACGCAGTCCAGGATGGACTCTGCCATCGAATTGCCGAGACTCTTGCGTAGTCCTGGACAAGATCTGGGCGAGTGTCGTGCCCCGGAAGGAATCCCGGATGGAGTCCCGGATCGAGTTATGGACTCCAGTACGGACTTTGGGATCGGATCAAATGCCAAAGTACACCCGAGAGTCCATTCGGTACTCTCGCCCGGACTGTCCGGATCCATCCCGGACTCTATCCGAGACACCATCCTTGACTCTATCCTGGACTATTATTTTCTGCGCGGGAACGTCTCTATTTTATGATTATAGCAAATATAATTATAGTAGCAATCATCGAAATGATAATAGTTTCAAATATGCCGTTTCATTGCATATACGATTTCAATGTTTGTTTCCAATAACCTTGCAAGTATCGTTTATTGAACCATATTATCATCGCTTCGACCATAAAACATTGCAAGCCTTTCTATATTCGTTTTATCATGTGAAATCGTTAAATCAACGATATGCTTTTCTCTCAGTGCAACCAGACCCCACTTTCTGACGCTTTGACATAGGTTATACATGCAGTGTCAGAAACTGCAACATTACCTGAATTAGGTGATGTACTTATTGAGTCCGAGAATTTGTGGGCAGAACTAACCTTTAGATGAACTTTTACGTATCAGATCTATAGTGTGGTTTATTCTGAAGGTATTCACTTTTATAGTATTTAATACTTATTTAAGGGTATAAGTCCGAAATTCCGCATGTGCTTGAGCTAGCCCACTGGCACTTCTCAAGAATTGTGTCCCCATTAATGTCACCAACCACTACGCGGCGCTAGTAGTTACCTGCTCGGCTCGCTCCGCTCGCTCCAATCCCTCAAATTGCACCGCGTCCGCGTACAACCAATACATTCTTTTTTATTGAACACATAGGGTACATAACGATTACATATTACATAGACTGGCAGAAATGTTGTATCAAAAATATATTTATTACATGGAACGAATTACAATAAATTTAGTAATACAATATTGAAAGTGCAGTCTTCGCACGCATTTTTGCTTCTTGTAAATTAGGAGTTCTTTTTTGCAGTCTCAATAACTGTTGCTGCCTCTTGGGAGATAAGCTCAACTGAATTCTTCTAGATTTCCCTCGTATCTCAGTTCTTCGAATCTTCCTTGCAACAGTCTTTTTTATTCTTTTGCAAAATGAAAAGATTTCTCCATCAGAGAACAGTAGAGAACATTTGATATGCTGCCAGGTTCCACTGATGTCTTTCTTCACGACACTGCAGTCGATTTGATCTAATTCCTTCTGTATTTGGGATCCTGGGCAAACCTTGGAATTATCCACTGTATGCAAAATGCAATTGTTTGATGGTGAACACGGGACCGAAATCGTGCTTGAGATCTCTTTTTTAACAGTTGGCTCAAAACACTCACTTGTACAGACATGTCACTTTTCACTATAACTTTCGTCGATGGAAATGTTTTCAACGACTCACCAACTCCAATGCACTCGATTTTGCAAAATGATATCAACATTGTCTTGTTAAATGTCATGGTATGCTTAGCCCACCCAGGTAACAGTGGTGGATTTAATCCAGCCAATTGCTCAATCGTCATAGGTCCCATTGATTCATGACAGTTTTCATCATCAGACTGTCTGGTCGAAGCTTCAGGCAAATTCAGCACTTTGTCATTTGCTGGATTATTTTTTGCCTCAATGCCTGACGATAGATCACAAATGCAATCCACTGCTTCTGCATTTATTCTTCCAGCTATTTTAACAGCGTCAGACTCTGTATTTTCCGTCCAAGGGAATATTAATGGCGTACAACTTCTCACCAAGCGAGGGATTTTGTATGGCGACTACAAAGAAATAATAATTTCAGGCTATTAATTAAGATTTGCATATAAATATAAGCGCATGTAAATAAATAAGTATCATTAATTATGTGATACTTACTATACCAATCACTGCACCATCAGAGCCCCGCAGTTCACGTAACCTCAATATTTCTTGTGGATGAAAATGCTTTTCACATACCGCTTGTCCGGGATTTATCGTTATATCTGTACGTCTAATAGCTTTTTTCCAAGCATCCACGACTTTTGGATCACGGCGAACCGTAAAAAAAATTAATTTTTTTAAACTCATGAATAGAAACTCCCGCTTTCCGCAACTGTAGAGCGTGGCGGAACATGGGCCGTTCCCGTACGCCGTTAGGAAATGTCCTACGCATGCGCACATCAGTTACATTCTTCTTTTTCTGCACGCATATTTGTTTTTCTAAACGCTGACCCAACATTGCCGAACGCGCCCGGCACATTTTTTAACGGCGTGTTGAGGTTAGGGACCCATTCCGCTCATACTCTACAGTCTCGGAAGGCGATCGTTTCTACTCTTTCGTTAAAAAAAGCACGGTGTGCAACTAGTGCCGGAATTGGCGATTGCAACTCGTGCAACTCTCGCACTCGTCAGAATCGCCAATTTTCGGCACTAGTTGCACAATGTACTATTTCTTCATTTGATTTATAGCCTGACGTACAAACTATTACCACGCATTTTTTTTCGCATTTTCCCCCGCTTATCGAGTCTCCATGTGAGACTTATAGCGGGTCGGCTCAGCTTTTCGCACAGTATTATTTTAATTATTCGTCATCCGAAGCATTTCTGCCGCGAGCCAGTTCCCCCAGAGTGCGGCCGCATCCGTCTTCCCCCTCTATATCGCATTCGCCATAGCATTGCTGCTATGGGCATAGGAAAACTACGGAAAACCTATGCCGGTATAGCCGGTCTCGAGTTCGCCTCACGGCACCGGAGCTACGTCACGTTTCGTCGAGAACCTAAACACGGACTACAGCTGTATCAGACAGACAAATCGTAGTGTGAAGGCAACATTAATTTCTTTTTGCTTCCTCATAGAGGAAGCTTTGTTTTCGTGAAAAAATTTTTTTTCGAGATTTTCATGTCAGTATGCTTAGAATCACCTAAAAATTCGAGAAAAGTGGTCTAGAAAATATGTCTGTATGTGTGTATGTGTGTGTGTGTGTGTGTGTGTGTGTGTGTGTGTGTGTGTGTGTATGTATCCAGACACTGAAAATTCAATTGCCCATAACTCACGAACGGCACGATGGATCTAGCTAAAATTTTGCACGCAGGTAGAGTATTGACTCCTCTGTTATTGACGTGATTTTTAATTAAATGTATCAATGTAAACAGATTTTATGCAATTTTTAATTTTTTCAAAAAATGTCGTGATCGCTCTAACTTTCGTAAAAGTTCGCCAATTTAGCTAAATAGTTCTTTATAAATGAAGACACGTTAAATGACGTTTGGTATTGAATTTCAGCGAAATCGGTAAAGCGGTTCCGATTTTATAGAATTTTGAATTTTTCGAAAAAAATACATTTTGCTCTAAATTACGTCGAATCTTGAGAAATGAACCGAAATGTTGTACAGTCGGAAAATAACATACAGCCCCGCTGTGTACGCAATTTGGTGATGATCGGTAAAGTGGTTGGGGTTTTACGGCTTTTTGAATTTTTTAATAAATGTAGAATTTCGCTCATAAGTTCCGCGAAAGTTAAGAAAGTAAGATAAAATAAAAAGAATTAAAAATAATAATCGTCGAGAAATGGAGAAAAGCAGATATTGTAGAAAAGGCAGATCCGCCTTTGATGTCGTCGTCCTCGTCGTCGTCGTCGTCGTTGTTGTCGTCGTCCTCGTCGTCGTCGTCGTCGTCGTCGTCATATTTAAAT
Organism: Ephialtes manifestator; assembly: GCA_963970395.1. NCBI lineage: Eukaryota > Metazoa > Arthropoda > Insecta > Hymenoptera > Ichneumonidae > Ephialtes > Ephialtes manifestator. The sequence goes on from OZ019969.1 coordinate 20,727,134, forward strand.
ATACATTATCACATTCACTTTCGGAAACGCTCTAATAATCACGAAATAACGTAATAACGAAATAGAAAGAGCGAATCCACAACATGTATATTTATCTAATTAAAACAAGGATGCAAAGTAGAACCTTGCACATTGCTTCCTCATTATTTTTCGCGTTTTACAAAGCTTCCTCTATGAGGAAGCCAAAAATTGAATAACATACTTTCTCATAGAGGTAGCTTTGTAAAACGCGAAAAATAATGAGGAAGCAATGTGCAAGGTTCTACTTTGCATCCTTTTTAACTTGGCGTCGAGTCGCTACCGCGACTCTTGATACATGTGACCTCCACAGGTAGAGATACCTGTGTGGGTCTCATGTATACATCTGGAGCTTCATCGTGCCCGTATTTATATTTTTCGACGAAAATCGACGGCACCGGGAATCGAACCCGCGACCTACCGATGCTTTGAACTAGAAGCCAGTACACCAACCACTAGACCACGGCGCCGGTTTTACAAACTATTACCACGCATGTAGGCATCGATAAATTTAGGAATGACACTATGCTATATGATAATCACATATCGACTACATTTTATTCTATGCCCGAAACGGTTCTGAATAAATATTTATGTCACACCAACAATAATGAGTTAATAATCCAGATAAAACGTAGGTTGAAAAGGTTAGGAAGGTTAAGAATGACGCCAACACATAGCCGATTTTTCCGGTTTGCAGGGTGGGGTAGAGCAGGTGACTACTAGCGCCGCATGTTGGAGTAATTTCAGCGCGACAGTAACGGGGACATCGTGTGTTACGGGAATCTAGGAGAGTGTCAGAGGCTTGGCTTGGGCTAGTGACTTCCTATTACGAAAGTCGCTCGGAAGCAACTGAAACGTCAGTCGCAATTCTCACCATTAAATTTTGATATGAAATATTCTATGAAAACATTTGTATCCCAGCAATATTCGGCAGTAAAAAACGCTCTTCAATTTGTCTGTAAATTTTTTTATATTTGACAAAAACTTTATTTACTACAGATATAAATGTACCGTCGTGTTAGAAAATGCGTGAATGTTACGAACTGAGTCGTTTACCTTAGTAGCTTTTGCCGTACTCAAAAAGGTACAGAATGCGCCTATTTGTTAATGAGGAACTGGCTAAAGCATGTTCATTCTGTTAAAACTGATATGAATAATTGTTACGTCCGAAGTAACAAAAGTAATTGCCCTGTTTTTGACCTTAGCTACGGCTAATTGGTCAGGGATACGGGCTGAACGGTTTGAGTAATAAAAATTTGGATTTGAGCTTTCTTTATTAAGATAAAATACGTGTCTCAGATCAGTTGTCGGAATATATTTAGATTTCAAACATTTAATTGAATAGCTAATTTTTATCAATTTATATTCAGCTTTTAATTCATTAATAATTTGTTGGCTTTCACAATACTCGGTCGTCAAATAGCCGTGATAATCAGATTCTTTAATCTCCCCACGATAGATCTTTACTAATTTTCTTACTTGGTTCTTACGACCACCATTCTTTCGGTTTTTGACCATTTGAGGAATTTAGAGGATAGAGTCAAGGATTATTTTACGTGAAGTCAAATGTTTAAGAAAACTTAAAATAAATGTCGGCGGTTGAGATCGCACATTCAACTAAGTCCCAAGAACACAGAATTAAATACTCTAAGACTCACGA
>OZ019969.1:20731314-20816314 GCA_963970395.1 Ephialtes manifestator
AACATGTACATTTATCTAATTAAAACAAGGATGCAAAGTAGAATCTTGCACATTGCTTCCTCATTATTTTTCGCGTTTTACAAAGCTTCCTTATGAGGAAGTCAAAAATGGAATAACATACTTCCTCATAGACGTAGCTTTGTAAGAAGCGAAAAATAATGAGGAAGCAATGAGCAAGGTTCTACTTTGCATCTTGTTTAGGTACGTGATCACGGGGGTAATAAACTGTGGTAACTGACAGGGGTTGTAATAACGCCCTAAATTTTAATGTGTACTGTGGAATACCTCATAGAATGTAATGGGGATCCATTGAAACTTCCTTACTGGGACCCGATCTGGATGGCCCGACTTAACCTTAGAATGATATTGGGCAAGTCTCTATGGATTGGAAGATGGCCCTAGCATGGAATCCCTATTGTGGAAGCCTTGATAAAACCTATCCGCGCCCTATATTCCTTCGCGATCGCCTGAATAGATTTCTGCTCGGGGTATTATAACCTTAACATCTCCATTAAAATCGCAAGATTCTGGTACTGAAAACCATTAAACGTGGTTATTAATTTCCAATAACGGTATACGAATATCCAAACGAGTCTTTGGATACTCACATTCGATGTTAGCTTTACTATACTGGAGCCACCAAATTGTAAAAAATTATGACATATTAATAGTTTGGTCAAGTTTTTGAATTTTAAAGAACTGTTGACTGCCTCTTTTTATATAAAGAGGCAGAGTAGAGTCACCAGTAACTGAACGGTCAAGCAGAACGGTTGTTTATCATGGGTTTCTACAAAAGTAATATTTCCAGACTGTTTGTGAAAATTTTAACGATTTATCAGAATGTCAAATTATGTGAGGGAACTAAAAAAGTATCGAATTTTCATCGCAAAGTATATAAAAATAAATACTGAAAGACAAAAATCCAACAACACCAGTAAATGAACGAACCAATCTAACCTACACTTTTAGTCGAAAACAGGCGTCTGCGACAAAATAATCACTGTAAATAGTTAAAAAATAGACAAATGGAAAATCTAATGTTCAGCCAAGTCGGCAGAATTTCTCAAGACTTCTCAAAAAGCGGTTGTTTATTCACTGGTGACTGTTCAATTACTGGTGCATTCACCCCATAGAAATTTTATATTCGGGCACAGAATTTTTTAAAACTCTGCACTGGTTTTAAGACACCGAGACGTAAGTAGTTGCCTTAAAACTCGCGTATTATAAAATTAATATCTTTCTTCGAATTACAAAGTACTAACCCCGAAAATCGTAATGCGTTTTTGTTAATTTCTCATGACCGGGTATTAATGTTCAAACTGGTCAGCAGATACACTGAGAAATTTTCTTTTTTAATGGTCTCATTTAGCGTACGCCCTCGTTCAAATGAATTTATTTTAGTTTAGTACACCGCTCTATTAATAGCCTTTGTAATAGACAGGTATTGTCATTTCAAATGTCGATTGTATAAAAATTCATTTACTTTTGCTAAATTTCGTATGTAGATGGTATATTTACTACTCAATGTATATTACTTTCTATTTCATATACCGGGTTTCGAAATTTCATATTTTTTGGTATATGGAAATACCTTTCATTTTTTACAGTGTACTAGTTCGGTACAAAAATTGCAGATATTTTTACACCGTTTTTTCTTCATAAAGCGGTGATTTTAAGAAAATTCTACATTTTTTTCGAGCGGGTTATTGAAAAATGGAAGGGTAAATTCATTGAAATTTGAAAAAAAAAAAAAAAAATCGGTTACTGTTATCTTGATCGATGAAAGTGGGGCTGCACAAAATTTTCTCAGGACTTTTATTTCAATTTTTGGAATTGAGGAAGATTCGAAAAAGATTGAAAATATCGTGAACTCGTTATAGAAATCTGTGAACATGTCAAAGTTCTACATTTTTTAACCGGTCCATGAACAGTGGAAGAGTAGATGTATTTGCAAATGTCTTGTAATTGCTCATGGCTTTGCTTGGAGTTTTTGAAATACAAAAATAAAGTGTAGAATTTAAAAAGTCCGAAAATGCACATTGTATTCGATTCTTCTTCATAAAATTATAGGTTTTAAGAAAGTTATCGATGACTTGGCGGTCTGTGATCAATGGAAGCGTGGATTTATAAAAAAAAAAAATTGTGTAGTTGTTGTCTTGACCTATAAAACTAAGACCACGCAAGAAGTTCTCCGAAATTTATTTTGAATTTTTTTTCGAGGATAATCGATATAAAATTTGAGCTTAGTCTATAAAGAGGGTCGGAACTTATAGGTATTTAAATTTAAAAAAAAAAATGATTTTTCTAGGCACGTAAACTTCCACCACATAACCTCAAATTTTCAGCAGGTTCGATTGAATATATTGAGTATCATGGGAATTGATAAAGGCGTCCAAATTTTATCGAAGGCCACACACACACAGACACACACACACACACACACACACACACACACACACACACACACACACGCACACGCATACGCACACGCACACGCACACGCACACGCACACGCACACGCACACGCACACGCACACGCACACGCACACGCACACGCACACGCACACGCACACGCACACGCACACGCACACGCACACGCACACGCACACGCACACGCACACGCACACGCACACGCACACGCACACGCACACGCACACGCACACGCACACGCACACGCACACGCACACGCGCACGCGCACGCGCACGCGCACGCGCACGCGCACGCGCACGCGCACGCGCACACACACACACACACGCACACACACACACACACGCACGCAGCACGCACGCACGCACGCACGCACGCACGCACGCACGCACGCACGCGCGCACGCACGCACGCACGCACGCACGCACGCACGCACGCACCCACACACACACACACACACACACACACACACACACACACACACACACACACACACACACACACACACACACACACACACACACACACACACACACACACACACACACACACACACACACACGCACGCACGCACGCACGCGCACAGACATTTTTTCTAAATCACTTTTCTCGACGTTTTGGCCCGTTCTGAGTGTGACCCACACTGACATGAAAATCTCGAAAAAAAATTTTTTCATCAAAACAAAGCTTCCTCTATGAGGAAGCAAAATCAGTCGGCCATCTAAGTATTGACTGCCAGAGTCAGTCAGGCGATGATCCATCTAAGTATTGAATGCCAGTGTCAGCAAAGCATTGAGCAGTATCTAAGTATTGACCGCCAGAGTAAATTAGGCGGTTATCAAACCAAGCTCTGGCAGTCAAAGTCGGCCAGGTGGTCACTCATTCCCACACAGAACATATCGACCATTGTACGTCTTTTGAACATCCATGGTGGATGAATCGATCTTCCCGGGCACATCAATGGACATCCAGCACATAACCACAGAACGTGTCAATCGGCACCAATTCTAGGTAATGTGGCCGGTTTTTGAACGTACCAGTAGGTACATAATAGACGTATATCAAATTTCTTATGGATGTCACCGATTACCTGAAAACAGCTAGCCATAAGACGTTGAACGAGCATATATTTTATGACATTTAGACGTTCGTATTATATATTCAGCGGATGTGAAATGTATGTCCAATAAACATCTACGAGTATGTTCAAGGGACAACCATATTACATAGAATTAGTGCTGATCACTACTTACTGTGGATGTTTAGTGAATGCATATAGATGTCACCTGTATGTTTAGCTTTTCATCCAGATTAGACGTATAATGTAGAGGCAATGACCACACTACGCCACACTACGATCTGACTTACGTATATACTATGTCATGAGTACATATTTTGGCCGCATGGGGTGATGTTCATTCAACTGATACTCTATGGATATGGAGGACAACGTCCGTTATGCACATGTCCAGCTGATGCACTAAACGGGCTGCTATTCAATGTGGTTTTTCGGATGTCTGGTCTATGTCCACTCAACGATCTTGCGAGACATTCATTCAGAGTCCTGCCGCGGCCATCCAATAGACATTCCCTTTACGTCCATTAGGTACGTTTCCGCGAAGACAAAGTTTGAACATACATATTGACGGTGCAGCCATACAATGCGGTCTTCTGGACGTTTAGTGTATGTCCACCTTATGGCCCTTAATGACGTTTATTTTTCATCATGCAAAAATGATGTAATGGACGTTTTCATATAATCGAGGTATTCTACTTAATGTTCCATGCACGGAAAAAAGGTTTGGTTGGAACAACCAAGTGCTATGATTGTATATGCGCCAGACGATTAATTGGTTAGACGAACCAAGTAATTTGTTAGGCTTCCAATTTCTTGGTTGGTCTAACCAAGTCACTTAGTCTGGCGCATATATAACCATAGCACTTGGTTGCTCCAACCAAGCCTTTTTTTCGTGCATACAAAACTTTTCAGTACAATGCGCATAAAAATTAGTATATAGTACGTGAAAAAAACTATTCACCCGTTTGTGAATTTTGATGTCCGAAAGACATCAAAATTCACAAGCTTACAATAATTGATAAAAATTAATATACGGTACATGCTTCCAATACCGGTACAGTAATTTTCAGACAAATTTTTTTTACATTGTTTACGAATCGTAGTGCCTCCCATTAACGACGTGTCATGCACGTTGGCGGATGAATGTCGTTACTGAAGCGAACCATTGCAGTATTTATGAATATGCAATATTCTTAAAGTCTACACGAGGATGTGGAGAAGCTGGGCGCAAGCGATCTGTGTAAGGGTGCCTGGTAGCTTGTCTGAGCCAAGGATGAGCTCTGTTCACCGTCTTATGCGGAATAACCAGTGTGGTAGCCCTTGCTCGCTTGCACTCATTCTCGTAGGTTGAGGGTTGGGTTGGCATACATGTATATATACATGAGCCACGAGTCTATATCCCTGGGAGCGACAATGGACCTTTTGTGACTCAAGTTTGGACTGGCCAGGTTCTATTCTTCTCTCTACATCCGCCAGCACGTAATCAAAAGAGGCATTCGCCTGGATTTGGGTTAAAATATTTTAGAGCTCCCTCTCTTTTTCCTGTCTCCCTTTTCCACCCTCGACGAGATTGGAAAGCATCGCCTCGATTACAGAGTATAAACCGTGGTTATACTTATACAGTATGTATATAGTATTATACAGTTATTATACATGCTTACGAAACCATTCCCTGGAGCGCCAGCCGCTCTACAAGGTGCGGTCGAGACGGGGAATCCGGACTAATCAGAAACGCGATTTCTACTTTCTGCCTCTAGGATTATAAAGCCTTAGCCTTCGCTGCCATACCTTACCTATCTATATATTAATCAACGAACGACGGCGATGAGTTTTGATTTAAGACCATATTAATATTCGCAATGGCTCATAGAGCTTTAAAATACTTCAATGTTAATCTTAAGTTGGCTCATATTTCGAATCCTTCCCCTATTATGAGAGCTTCGTAATCGTGAATGCATTCTCTTTAGTATTCAGCACTGAAATCTTGATTCCGGCGCTTTTACAATATCAGCACCTTGAGCCAAGTAATTTCATGCCAGAATTGCTCCAATGTTAGAGGAGAATAATAGTTTTTGATGATGTGCTGCTGCATTTTTGTGTATTGCGTGCAATAAAAGTCTAGGGCTGCGCGATGACTCGAGCTAAACTTCCTAACCAAGAGATTCATGCAATTGGAATTGTAGTACTTCGTAACGAGCGGAGAAACCTAGGGAAAAAGAAGAAAATCCATGTTATCGACAAAGCACAGCTAATAAATTAGTAACAAAATAATCATTAATGTTTTTGTTAATACTATTAATTCGTTAATTTTGCCAGAGACATGACCTCCCATGTACGAACTTCAAACAGGCTACGTCTTGGCGCAGTACAGTTGCCAATGTTGTCGGTACTCGCTATTAGTTCTGGGGAGGTACTGAATCATTACTGACTTAATGCTGGGGCAACGCTGGAATGATAAGACTGGTCTAGAGTTTGTTTTCTAATATTGGCATAATACTAACTGACAGTACTGGTGTAGTGCTTTTAGCTAGGCTTGGGCCAGAGTTCATTGATTGGACGGAGCCGAGGTCCAGTTTCAGAAGCGAGTCAGTGGCGGGACAATTGATATGAACATTACCGAATATTAATATTCATATTATTATTAAATTTATATATTACATAATAAAAATGTTATTATATTAATTATATTGGTAATATTATTTTATTAATATTTAAAAAAGTAAAAAAAGTGATTCCTTCATAATTACAATTTTTCCGTGATGCTCTCTGAGGAGTGATGTGTGGGGATTTGAACCTAAGACCTATCGACCTACCTAACTACCTATCTACCTTAGGACGTACACGCTAACCACTAGACCAAACCGACTATATCAATCTCTGATACTAGACTTTCATAAAGGTTGCTTCGAGTATAACAGTCACAGAAATATAGACGATTTGAGTAAAAATATGCAACTCGGTATTTTTGAGGTCGCTGATTACGAATCTGATCTCAAAATTGAGAGATTCCAAATGGCGGAGCCAATATGGCGGACCGAAAATGCTAAAAGTAACGTGGTGTGAATAAGACTCCGTACCCGAAAGCTATTTATGTCATTGATTACGAATCTTAACTGCATGTCAGGGTAGTACTGGCAAAGTTTGCTCGACGACAATAAGATGAGTTTCGGCCTAGTCCGGGTCGAGCACTCGGACGGCTCTCGGTGGTGTTCCGGCAATATTTTCAGCCAGTACAACGCACAACTGTTGGTATAGCATTACCCCAGTACTCAGTCGAATGCCAGCCTAGTATTAGCAAAGTTTGCTTGCCGACAAAAATACGAGTTTCGGCGAAGTTCGCTCCCAGTACTTGGACAACTTTCGCCGGTGGTCTGGAAATATATTCAGTCAGTACGAAGGATAACTGTCGGAACAGTATTATTTCAGTACTCAGTCGCATGTCAGGGTAGTACTGGTAAAGTTTGCTCGACGACAATAAGACGAGTTTCGTTCAAGCCCACGCCCAGTACTTGGACGAACCCCGGCTGAGTGCCGTCCATGTTATCATGGAAGTACTAGCCACAAGTACTGGCGCAGCATGGTGCCAGTTGTTAATCAGTACTGTAAGAACACTGCCCAACGACACTTGACGGCCAGTTCCGTTTTAGTACTGGACCATATTGGCAACTCTAGCAGTATACCAGAATTCGTACATGGGCTTCTCAAGTATTTTTTTACATTTATAAAATTCCCGCTTTCGACAAATTGATAGTAAAGAAATCATATGTATACGGAAAAATCCAGAAATACCTAGTTTTTCTCTTGCATGGCTTAAATTATTTATTTGTCATTATTAGTATTATGCAAAATTATTGTTCTCAGCATAATGCCGATTACTTAAGATTTTTCTCTCCTTGCAACCAAATTTTTGGTCTGTATCTGTGTTACATAGATCGTCGAATACAGCCTTAAGTTTTAAAAGAACTGATTGTCCTGATTGAATTTTATGACACTTTTATTTCAGAATTGATTGAAATAATGCAAATTTAAAATACACTTCGTTGTAAGAATAATTTATCGTAGAGGGTGAAAAAGATGCACTTAGTTTAAGTGAAGTTTCGATATGCTTAATACGAAACTTTACGCAAATTAATGGTTCTATTTAATTTTCATTTCAATAAACGCCTTCAAGGAAAAATATTCAAAAACCATCCACCAAACCGTACACCATTTAAAAAAGTGTTTTAATGAATTTTAGCTTCCTGATAGAGGAAGCTTTGTGAAAAGCGAAAACCAATGAGGAAGCAATTTGCAAGGTTTTACTTTGCAGCTTTATTAAACCGTAACTTTTTAATACAAGTACATTATAACGAAATATTGAATATTCTTATAATATTTATCTATACGTATTGATTCATTACCCATAACTGTTTATTATAAAATATTGATAATCTCAATACTTCATTGTTTGCAATTTTGTGACATTTTTAAAAAATCGTTAAAAAGAATATATTGTGTATTTCCATATATTATTTTGTGTATATTATAAATCTGTATGTGCGGATAGTTTTCATAATAAATTACAGTAACTAAAGATGAGCTAATAAACCGAGAGAAAAGATTTCATTGACGCCAATGAAATAGTGCATTTGAATTTCAAAGAGAACATTTCATTGCCTGTAAATAAACATTCACATTACTTAGTAAGCATATAATGAAGAAACAGTTTCACTGTTTTAAAGAGACGTTTTCATTGGTTCAAAGAAACGTTTTCGTTGATTTCTCGCTCGCACCTAACTTCACTTTTTTGTTTTCCGATTCTCCCGAACGAGCGGCTTCGAGTTTCGAGGCCCCAGAAGCTTAGGCTATTTCTGCCGTACTTCCGCACATTCTCTCAAAATTTGAGCTTTATCTGTCGCGTACTTTAGGAAAAAATAGGTTTCGAAATTTTGAGCTGCGGTAAGAAGGTTTCATTCAATCAGAGACGATTTCTCTGAAATCTATGAAAAAGGTTCATTGGTATAAAGAAATGTTTCTTTGAATCAATGTCACTACTTTTCATTGAGTTTGAGATCATTCAAAGAAAAGATAGTCTTGAAATTCAAGTATTTCATTTCATTGACAAAGATTTCCGTGAATCAATGAAACTTTTTCTCTCGGTGTACTTTACTTCGATGCAAAATTTCAGCTTAGTACATCATGCCGTTTAATGCCATCGTGCCGTTATGGGCATCAGAAATTTGAAAACATGTGTAATCTAAAAAATAATCAAAGTTGCACACGGGTAAAAAACGCCGTAACAAATACCGTTGCGTTATATTTTTATTATGTACAAACTTGTGGATTACTTTCTCAAATTTTTGGAAAGTTAGAGCGAAAGTGCAAATTAAAAAAGAAAATTCAAAGTGATGTAAAATCCAAACCGCTTTACCGATTTCGGTCAAATTCAACACCAAACATTAAAAGTACCTGCACTTTAAAAAAATTATTTACCGAAACGTCGCTAATTTTGCGAGAGCTAGAGCGAGCATGCCTTTTTTTTCAAAAAATTCAAAAAGCAGTGTAATAAAAATTCCTGCACATAATTCTTAAAAAATGTCAACAATCAAAGAATGACTGCTGCTTCACTTGTGTGCCAACTTTTAGCTCAGTCGATCGAACGGTTCATTAGTTGTAGGCGATTGAAATTTCAAAGCTCTGAACACACAAACATACAAACATACACACATACATACGGACATTTTTTCTAAACCACTTTTCTCGATGTTTTGTACCATTCTGAGTGTCGTGACATGAATAGCACGAATTTTTTTTTCATGAAAACAAAGCTTCCTCTACGAGGAAGCAAAACATGTTTAATAGTAAATATAAGAGATACTGTAAATGATTTTTGAGATGTGAAATGAAGCGGTACTAACGAATTCATTTGATTTTGTTTTCAGCGACCACTCGATAAGCAATAGGGTGGATCGAAGAGGACATCCGGCACGTTGCGAGTGTGGGGAAGTGACGAGACCCTTATGACGGCGGGAGGAAACGGCGGAGAGTGCTCTAGCGACTTCTCAGTCCGACCTTTAGGCTTTAGGCTTTCCTCCTTCCGTTGCCCTAGCCCCGGTTTTCTCCTTTCACTTCCCCTTCGTACACCCCTGCAACTTCGCCTCGCTATACATATACTCTCTGTCCCGTCGTGGTGGTGGTAGTGGTGGTATGTGACCCTTACCTTAATTGAATCCCGGACATACTGGGCGAGGCTGCTGGCGGCTACGTTTTTCTTCTCTCGATTTTTCTACTCCTCCACCCATACGCGCGCAACTACGGCTCGAGTGTCGCAACCTGTCGTCCCGCATACGATGGTCAACGGGGAAGAAAAAACTCTGGAAAGGAGAGAAAAAAGCAATGCTTCATCTCAAGCTCTTCATCGACATCGTACTATTCAACCTTCGCTGGATCAACATACGTCATTTCGAGTTTTCGCTGACAAATGTATAGAATCTTCGGCATCGACGAAAACTGCAACGAAAAATCTGTAGAACGATTCCAGTGAATGATCAATCCGCGTAAGAACATTAATTTGGCGATTATTTTTACAAATTTCAAACAGAGTTGTGATCTTATTACTGCCGAACTCGCTCTACGTGCTTATGTATTTTATACAATGTTAACTTTTAAAAATAAAATCCTAACAAAAGGAAACGTTTTTTCACTAAAAATGTAATTAAAAATGTCGCGAGAATCCAAGGAATGGACCTTTTTTTCTCGGTACCAATTAACTGTTATTTCTCTTTTTATGATATTCTCAAACAAATCGATAGTTGATAATCAAACGAATTAAAAAAAATTTGGTTCTGTACAAATGTTTATACATTTTTAAAACAATGTAGTGCAATTTCTCAAAAAAATGTAACATAATGTATGAAATAAATAATCAACGAAAGTTTGAACATAGTGGAAAGGTTGCAACTCTGATTACAAATTCTTGATACAATTCATAAATGGACGTTTTATAGAATTGTAGTTATAGTTGGTGACACTTTGAAACAATTGCCAGCAATTATCGAGGAAACGGTCATTCACTGGTTGACCTATTAGCCCGTAGAAAGGCAGCGTAGGTTGTGACGACAAGACAGTCACGATACGGTTCTTGAATACGGGCAAGGTTATGCACAAATGATGTCAACAATGTGCTCTGGATTATTGATTATGTGCTGTGATGAGTGGAGATGAGGATGTAGAGAGAGAGAGTGAGAGAGAGAGCGAGTATACGCTGCGGGAGTTTGTGGAGGACAGGTTCTCCTTTATGCTGGAGTAAAATAGCGATGAACAGCCACAGGGCTCGAATATTTTGGCCACAACTCGATATCGTAGTCAATGAGTCGGATAATACTGTACGGAGATAGAAGACACACACTTTTGATTATTTTCCGCATCGATTAACCCTCTAAATAAACCATTGCAAGTTCAATTGACTTCATAAAGACTTTTGCTTGTGGCAATTATTGGTAATTCAGTAATTATATTGTACAAAACGACGAATGTTTTTCAGAAGTAGTTCCGGAAAATTTATCTCAATTTATTTGTTAATTATAAAGTTACTCTCTTTTCTATAACATCGAGCTAGAGGGTCAAATTTTGCTTATAATTTTTTATAAGGGAGGAAACTGCTGCAACGGACAGAGGTTTTTTTTTTCGTGAAATAAAAATAATCTCACGATAATTTTTTTAATGTACAGTACGTGTATTAATTATGTTATAAGAAATAACTTACAAAATATTAATATTTTGTCCTTCTGCATTCGGTGCCATAAAGATCCTTAAAAAACAGTAAGAATATGCACGATTAATAAAGAACTATGTTTTCTTAAACCATGCAAATTTGCTTTTAGTTACGCGTTTACAGATTTTTTTAAATATTCATTTTTTAAGAAATTGGCCGAAAGTAGGAGAAAGGCCACTCTTTATGGTTTTTTTTTACCTAATATTCCAATTGGAAAATTCTGAGTGCAACGGAAGACAATTTTCTTATGAATCATCTGTCTAAATTTCAATTGAGGCAAGTGAAAATTTACCAATATGCTCGAGTGTTTAGGTGCAAAAGTGTATTTTTAAATATAATATGATGATAATATTAAACTTTGCAAATTGCTTCTGCATTAATTTATATTTTTTACAGAGCCATCTCTATGAGTAAGCTTATGTATTACCTTTGGCTTTGGCTCGTAGAGGAAGCTTTGTGAAAAATATAAATTAATGAGGACGTAATATACAAAGTTCTACTTTGCCACTTTTGTTGTTACCTCTATAGATTTGAAAAATTCAAAGTCACGTAGAGTGCGAACCGCCTTACCGGTCATCACCAAATTTGGTACGTAGCAGCACTGAGTTAGAGCAAAACGTTTTTTTTTATTCAAAATCCTAGTAAAACCAACATTTTTTATGGTTTCATCCCAAATTCAATACCGAACCTCCTTTAATATAGCTTTAACCATAAAAAAAATTATTTAGCTCCAAAAGCTAGAGCGCTCACAGATATTTTTCAAAAATTGCAAAGTTAAAAAAAATCTGAACATATTTTTGAATTTTTTCGAAAATTATTACAAACAAAGACATTGACCTGCTTCATATATTGCTAAATTTCACCCCAATTGTTAAAGCAGTTCTTAAGATATATAAGTTTGAATTTTGAATGCCGGGCACAGACACATGCACACATTTTTTCTAAACTACTTTGCTCGATGTTTTCGACCATTTTATGTGACCTAACATGAAAACATAGAAAGAAAATTCTCACCAAAACAAAACTTCGTCTATGAGGAAGAAAAACAAAATTACAAATAGATTTTTGAGAACCGTTGCGGTAGTTTCTTCCCTTAACAAACCTCTCATAACAAACCGCATATATTACATGTTATGTAACATTCACATATGTTATGTACCATTCGTACATGTTATGTAACATATGCGGTTTCAGTTATGACCTAGAATTAGCGGAAAGTACAGAAATGTGATTGTTGCACGAAGGATTCGATAATTTTTTAATCGAGTCAATGGTGCTAAGATCTTATCTGTATGATTTATGATTACCGTTATTGTTGTTGTTTTGTTGGAAGGTGGAGGGTGGGAAGGCTGCCTGTATAGCTTGTTCGACGTTGCGAATTAACAATGAAACCCATTATGCGAGGTCTACTATGTTCTCAACGAAGTACAATACCGGTGCTAGCTCACATGCATATACCACCCAGTGATTTCAGCAAGCAGGCATCGAGGCTTTCAAGCGACCTGAGAATCCATTAACTCTGCTGTTACGTTCGACTCTATTTGACCCGATATCAATTCTCATTGTGCACAACTTTTCGTGTCCTTTTCCCTTTTTCCCTTTTTTAAAGTCTGTTCACGAAACTTTTCGACTTCACTTCTCGATGGATAGGTCTTGCAAAAGCATGGTCAAAGTTGTTATCCAACTTTTTAATAGACTTTTAGACAAAGGTGTCATCCATTTTTTCATTCGGCTTAATGTGCATCAAAAACTATAAAATTAGATAACGTTCACTGATAATTTTGCTAGAAGGTAAATACGTGTCGAACCAAAATCAGATTTTTAAACCCCACAACGTCAAAAAGTCCAATGCATGAAAATCTAAAGCATAAGTGTAACAGAATATAATACAAAGCCATTGTATTCCTTTGGGGTCACGGTTTCATGAATAAATTTCTTCCCGAACACAACATGCATAAAATATAATAGCAACAAAGCAATTTTAATGAAATAACTCGAAATAAAACTTGAGAAAAATCTGTCGGCTCACTGCCAAGTTTTCAAATTATAATAGCTCACATAAAATTTACAATTAATGGATTGACTTTACATAATTTTTTCGCATATTAATTCGATAAGTACGACTGATTTGGAAAGTATCAAGGGACGCGGTAGCATCTTGATCAGATCGTTCAAATGGTTCAGCACACAAAGCCCACATTATAAAATCACCACGCATGCTTAATTTCGTTGTGTTTTTTTTTTAAGATCTACAAAGTCGGATAACACGAAGTTAAGTATCAGTTTTATTAAGAGTTAGACACTTTTCAAACCAAACTCACATTTCCGAAACTCCGAAAAATTGAAAGCCTGAACTGCAGTAAAACTACAACATAACATAGCACGAATCCGACACATAGTCTGCATTCACAATGTCAGTACGACGAAATGACAAAATCTCCATCGCTGTCGAAATGTTTTCGCTGCGTGTTGACCCAAACATTGTTCCGTGCGGAATGTCACCATTTTTGTTGTAATCATCCGCAACACGTTGACCACATATGCGTCGACAAGCAATAAAAATATTACTTTACAAGTGTCAATTTCATCGTTTCGTGCCTCATAAATTTTCATTGGTATTATCACAGCGGTCTCGACATGAGACGAACGTTTACATGTGCATACTATAGCGGAACGTAACAGCAGGGTTGCTATCGCGTTGTAGGCATTTCCTCGTAACATTCATTGTACTTAGGGCGAGGGGGGTGGCAAACGTCAGGGTACGTCGTGTGATGACAATGTTGATGGCTCGGTACGTAGAGGTCCTTGTAGTTCGATGTGCATGCCCTCTGCCGGGACGTCCGTCATGCTTTACATCGTTCGCGTCATCCTGTATAATGTCCTGACGTAACGCCACTCTGCGGCAGCTTCCTAGTTGTGGAAACGCATGAGTTGCCCCTGATGGCAAGCACACAGCCTCGAACACGAACTTTCTTGATACTCTATACGTGGGGATCTATATCTCTCTATATTATAAAAAGATCTCGCCGCCGCCGCCGCCGCCGCCGTGTCAAGAATCGAGGGACTTAGAATAATTCGGGACTTAGAATAATAAGGGGTGGGGCTAAAGGCCCACCCCTTTCCGCCAAGCCCCGAGCCCGAATTACTCTAAGTCCTTTTCCAAAAACATAGATCCCCCAAAGGTGGGGGGCACCCTTTGGGGGGGGGGGGGGGGGGGCACCCTTACGAGGCGGCACCCTTGCGGGAGGCACCGTCGGGGGGGGGGGGGGGGGGGGCGATTGCGAGGGCGCGCCGCGCGCGAGCCACTATAAAATCCTAGTATATATATATATTATAACCGCCTTCCCTTTTTATTAGGAGGGGGAAGGGGTTAGTGAAAAATACAGAATAAACAAGAAAATAATTATAAGAAAAATCACAAAGGTCTATTCAATAACAAAAATCTCAATCACAAACAAAAGAAAAAAAAACTCGATAGAATACTCTAAATAAACTCAATATAATCGCTTGAATTAAATGATGATCAGGGCAAGGGGGAAGGGAGGGATTTTCGCTAACGGGGGGGGAAAACTAGAAATAATCGAATCTACGGGGAAAAATAGAAATAACTGAATTTACGGGGAAAAATGGAAATAATTGAATTTACGGGGAAAAATAGAAATAATCGAATTAAAGGGGAAAAATGGCAATAATTGAATCTACGGGGAGAATGGGCGCCAGCTACGTATCGGGTAGCACCGTTACTTTACCGGTGACGTTTCACGGTCGTTTAGTAATGCCAAACAGAAGAAAATCGAACTCAAAAACAATAATACATGGGCACGGCTAGCTGGGAGAAGAGACGGGTCTCAAGGACGTGAATTCCCGAACTCGATGGCTACTTAATTATTACCTCGGTGTGGCTGAAGGGGGGGGGGGGGGCGGGGGGATATTCACTGACAGGGCCAAAATAAACGGGAAAATAATAATGGCAAATAATAACGGGCAAATAATAATGGGCAAAACCAATAATGGGAAAATAATAATTGGGGAAATAATAATGGGCAAAATAATAACGGCGAAAGTGATAATGGGAAAAATAAGGGCAAAAATAATAATGGGGAAATAATAACTGACTAAAAAAAATATCGCTGAGGTATTCGCCACCACACTACTCGCACGCAGAAAACACTCGAAATAAACGCTAATAAACTCTATCAAAAAAATGCCGGTCTCCACGTGGTGGCAGCCGGTTACCGCAATACAACAACAATACTCAAAAAATACGGGCTAAAAGGGGCGAAAAAGGGTCTCAAAATATCACACAAATTACTTACTAGAATTCTCACTCAATCCCACACAAACACTCACAATTAGCACCGTGGAAATGTCCCACGGTTACTCTCGAAATATTCTCTAATCTAACTGCTCTAATTGCGACGACGGCCAGGCTCGAAGTAATTCAAAAGTCCTTCACCTTCTTCCTCGATGTTGTCGGCTCGAGAGCACTACGGCGCGTCGGCATCGATCAGCGGATCGAGTGTGGCTGGTCAGTGGTGCTCGATCGGTGCTGCGGCGGAGCAGTGTAGCGCAGCTGGACGGTGTGATCGCCGCGAGCTGTTTGACTGCCGCTGGCGATCCTTGTAGTGCGAGTACACTCATGCAGTTGGGCGGCTAACTCCAACATATGTCCACACGAGCGTGGAGGCTACTCGTGTGGTGCGGAGTGTACTCATCAGCTGGCTGTAGATGCTGTCCGGGGTAAGATGATTATTCTCCAGCCCCACTCTCCCCACGTCACTCTGCCTAAGCGGCCGTAGTCTCTCTATCTCGTTCTTGCTCTCACATACCAGGGATACTCATGGGGAGGGGAGAGGGAAAGCGTGATCTCTACACAAAATATAAATCTCGGCTAAATCTAGAATATAATCGAATTATAAAAAAAACCAAATATGGGCGGCGTGTGATGGCTTTCGAGCCGGCCTACAGGGCGAAGCTTGTAAACAATCTACTTTGTTACAATATATATATCTCTCTCTCTTATCTACTTAGATAGATAAACACACGCGTACGGTGAATGAAGTTCGTGTCTAGAAGGGAAGGTGTGAGGGGTAGGTAAACTAATTTTCGGTCTTAATGGCAGAGCGTAAACACATTTAAGAATAAGGGATGGACTGGGGTAACAATTAACTCAAGTAGCCACTGTACATCGCCAAGTGCTACAGCCAACCGACAAGAAGAATGTTGCCATAGCTTCGTGAGAACACTTGGCACAAGTTTAGGTTCTGGAGAGATGGAACTTGGTGATTAGTGAAGTAATTGATTGTTTTTGGTGAATTTTCAATTAAGGATATTTGTGTCAAAGATGTGAGAGTGCGCAGGAAGCGAGGATATGCTGTGAACGGATTAGTTAGTTTGTGGCAAAAAAATGTCCACCTTATGATTAAGAATGGGCATCATTTCAATCGAAAAGCGTTTTATTTACTTACTTGTTTTGCATTGGAAGAGATGAATTTCCTTGACAGTAATGAATTTCAATAGTAAAAGTGCCAGCTAAAATTATATGAAAAGAAAGATAAAAGAAGGAGGTAATGTCATTCTGCGCCTGTTCAACTACGTTTTTTTTACTAAGAATTAAGAGGCGTATAAGAGTTTTTCTAAAGTTACAGTGGTGGACAGAGAATGCTCGAGATACGTTATTTTAATTTATTGTAATTATTTGAAATACTAATTTGGCTGAATTAACATAAATGTACAATCAAGAAGGAGAGAAAACGTTCGACACACAAAACGGGCTCGTTAAGCTCTACATAATTATTTACCGCATCCACAAAAACCGAGAAAGCCTCATAAAAGTCGACTTACAAAAGTCTATTTACAAAAGATTCAGGCATTATTCTTCTCATTACGAAATATTCTCTTGCGAAGGTTAATTGCCTATAATTAGCGCAAAATAATGTGATTTCGAACATTTAAAGTACTTTTCAAAATATACACGACGAATTCTCGACCAGAAACGAAAATTGTTGCGTTGTTTCAATTATTTAATTACTTATTTATAAGTTGAAACTTTTTTTTTGTAATTAATTATAATGTTTCATAATCGTAATCATGAAGTTAAAAAAGTTTTTCTCAACATCTTTCTTTTGGTGAACGAATATCAAAGATTCAAACTTCACTTATTTTCAAAATTGTCCACAAGCTATCTTGGAGTATCTTTTCCGGTTAGTTGAAACTTTATTTAGATCAAACACAAACTGGCGGAAGAAATCGCCATATCTTATTAGCGTGGGCCGAGACTCTTCACTTCCCACGTAAAACTCCGCAACATTGAGTCCACGATGCTAAATAACGAGATCATTAAAAATATATTTTAAAAATTGAAAAAAATGCAGAGTACTTTTTTTCCCACACATTACTGAAGTTCCAAAACAATGAAACAGAAACTACTTTTGGCATGAATGTCCTTAAGAGCGAAGTATCAGGACGGAAAAGGCTTATTTAATAATCTTATTTTGTATAAAACATACTTGCGTATTCGAAAAAATCAATTATCAATAATTTTTCATTATAATTGGCAGCATTATCAGATATTTTTTGGCTGGGGAACACTTTTTTAAAGCATTCGTAATGCTTTGAAGGCTGTTATTATTATGTACATACATTCATTCTGTTGGAGAGTTATTCATTGTTCGTTAGATTTTCTAGCAACAAGAAACACATCCATTATTTTAAAAAAATTAAACACAGCTGCAAAGCGTAAATACCTTGAAAAAAATCACGACCACAAAGTTTCATTCTCTATATGAAAAAACAAAAAAAAAAACAATCTCACTTGTTGAAAACGCGGGTGCTCAGGAAAAAAACATTTTCATACTCTAGAAATATAAACAGACATGAAAATTCATCAAAATTGATTTTATAGAAGGATATAAATTAAATGAAATCAATGTTCCTGTTTTAACAACAACAACAAAAACTTCGTTATTTTGTTTCGACTACTATTTGATATATAGCCCGTAAAATTGATATAAAGTCGCGACACGGTTTTCGGGCTTCTATAAAAGAAGCACGCGATGCATGCACCGATAGCAATATACATATTACACGAATATATAAAAGTACGTTCGGGTATAATCCTTCGCGTGTAGCTTTGAACCTGCCAAAAAGCACATGGTCCACTAGGTAAATTACGATACTGCTGCAAGTCCGAAGCGAACCAACCGAGCAGTACTCATATATGTGTATATTATAGTATATACACATATATAGTATATTATATTATATACGTATGTATATATATATGGGTCATTCCACGGGATTTCTCACAAAAAAAAACCCGACCGACTCCAATTTTCGCCTAATTTTTTTATATTGTTGACTATGTCAAACGGTGCATGTGTGAATTTTTTGAGAATTTTATTCTTATATTTCAACGAGCCATAAAATAAAAGGTGAAAAAAATGAAAAAAAATCTGACGTCAAGTGGAATAATGATATCGACAAAAATAACTAGGTCAAAATTTTCGTAATTCAACACAGTTTACGGTAAAAATAATCAAAATAAAAAATAAACATAACTTCTATTTTATTTATGTCTTTTACCAAGAAAAGGTACCATTTCGCTAATTTGGCCCCCTCCGATTTCAATACAAAAAATCACGAATATACTACATGGAGACCCAAACATTTTAAGCACAAGCCCAAGATGGAGAACGCATTTTACCCATTTTAAAAAAAATATTTCGCGTAATTGATTTTTTAAATTTTCTTCCAATCTTCTGCGTATTTTTTTATGTAATTGGTAATATTAAAAGGAGCCTATGTGATTTTTTTCATATTTTTATATGTAGATGTATTCGATTCATTAAATGTAATCGAATTACAAATTATAAAAGTTGTATTTTCGTTGCGTCTTTTACAAAAAAAGGTACCATTTCACTTATATGGACCTCTCCGATTAAGTTAAAAAAATAACAAAATGACTATACGCCTCAGGCGTATCTCGCGACGCTAGCGCTCGAGCGGCCACTGCGTGCGTAACGAGACGATCAGCTGATCGCACGCCCCAGGCGTACCCCAGGCGAATCTCGCGACGCCAGCGCTCGAGCGGCCACTGAGTGAGTAAGAAAGCGATCAGCTGATCGCTTTCTTTTTTTTAAATTTTTAAAATTTTTAATTCGATTACATTCAATGAATCGAATACATCTACATATAAAATTATGAAAAAAATCACATAAGCTCCTTTTAATATTACCAATTACATAAGAAAATACGCAGAAGATTGGAAGAAAATTTAAAAAATCAATTACGCGAAATATTTTTTTTTAAATGGGTAAAATGCGTTCTCCATCTTGGGCTTGTGCTTAAAATGTTTGGGACTCCATGTAGTAT
The DNA here is from genome assembly GCA_963970395.1 of Ephialtes manifestator. Lineage (NCBI taxonomy): Eukaryota > Metazoa > Arthropoda > Insecta > Hymenoptera > Ichneumonidae > Ephialtes > Ephialtes manifestator. Next base: position 20,750,947 of record OZ019969.1, read on the forward strand.
ATTCGTGATTTTTTGTATTGAAATCGGAGGGGGCCAAATTAGCGAAATGGTACCTTTTCTTGGTAGAAGACATAAATAATATAGAAGTTATGTTTATTTTTCATTTTGATTATTTTTACCGTAAACTGTGTTGAATTACGAAAATTTTGACCTAGTTATTTTTGTCGATATCATTATTCCACTTGACGTCAGATTTTTTTTTCATTCTTTTCACTTTTTATTTTATTGCTCGTCGAAATATAAGAATAAAATTCTCAAAAAATTCACAGATGCTCCGTTTGACATAGTCAACAATATAAGAAAATTAGGCGAAAATTGGAGTCGGTCGGGTTTTTTTTTGTGCGAAATCCCGTGGAATGACCCATATATATATATATATATATATACACATATATGTATATGTATATACACATACGTATATATATACGTATAACAGAGGGGTATCGAATTGAAAACTGGATAGAAATGTGGCCTCGCATTATTCATTTGCATATTATAATATATGTCAACATGACGGTGAGGGCAAGAGGGGGGAGAGCCTCTCGACTGTGGAAGCTTGCCAAACCGCGAATGGACCGCGGCAAAGCTCAAAAGTGGCTTTGACCCATTGGTGGATACATGTCAGTGAGAGATAACACGCATACAACAAAATTCTGTAAACCCGTCACTAGACTAGCGTAAAATCCGGCAGAGAAAAGAATTAACGATGCGTCACACATACATTTACAAGTAAATGCTTGATTCAATGAAAATTTGAATATTTCGTGACAACAGAAAAATCTGACAAAAATTAACGCCAGTGAAAATACTAAGGAAATTTATGTTCATTAATTAATTTCACATGAAAAAGGAAAACGGTTTTGCAAAAAAAATAAGTTAATAAATAAAAACACTCATTTTTACCGACACTGGTGGTTGTGCGGTCGGTGTGCGGCTCTGGCGGTCCCCCGAGTTAAGCAGCATTGTTTGCGGTCATAACTTGGATGGGTGACCATTTAGCCGTGCACCGGTTGGCACATCAATCAGTGACCGGGAGGTCAGATTTTCTGAGACCTCGGTGTTTACACGTAAGTAACTTTCGTGAATGCACCAGGAAATCAGAAAAATATACGGCCGTCTGTACCGGTACGGGTTTTCCGGAGTTTCCCCGTGCCCTCGGCAAATGCAGTACAGTGTAGCTAAAGTCGGCTGCGGACGCATTGGAAAGTTAGGTTAGCTTAGTGAAGTGCGGGTACGGAGTGATAGGAGTAAGGGTGGGAAGGGTGGTAAAAGGCGATTGAAGCCATACCATGGAAAGAAAGAAAAATACAAATATACTCATTTTTAAAAAAACTTTTTTTCTCCCGAAATAAATTCATTGTATTTTCTGAATAATTATGCATTTTTTGTATAATTCCATTCATTCCTTGAAATAATTTTGATTTGACAAATGGTTGTATATTCGCGTATTTTGGATGTATTCTTGCAAGAAGTTTCCTTATTTTTAATCAAAAGTTACTGAGTCATTGGATGCAATAAGAAAAAGAACGTTTCCCAAAAGCTATTACAAAAGTTCTGAAATTTATTAATAATCTTTTCGCATTATAATTATCAGAAATGAATGGTTTTATATCTTCGAGAACGGAGATTATTTCTGCAGATTTCTTTCTTGTCGAACTGGCCATATATGCGTGAATCATCTTTACATAATTCCATCCTCAGGCCAGTCTCTTAAACGCAATAATGACGAAATTTGGAATAAATCTGTATCTTCGATACTGTAGTCACAAAAAAAAATCGTGAATTTAATGACAATTCGTGACACTCTTGAAACATATCTCGCACTCTCAAAAGAGTCTATCTGTATTTAAATATCGTAACTGAAAAAATTGCTACGATAAGAATAAGTAAAATATTCGCGTAAATGGGGAAAAATGTTAAGCTATCAAGTCATGCCCTAGAGTATGGCTACGCCAGAATAATGTGAGCGTACATGGTGTAAGAATTTAATAACGAAGAGAAGAGAAACGTGTGTACGGTGTATTTTCGATGCGATATTGGAAAGCGGTGTATTTTTTTTGCTTTACAAAGAGAAGAAAATCGTGAGAGTGAAGGACATACTGCTTTCCCACCGTCCATAAATAGTGATGATACGAACGCCTGGTGCGGGATTTTTTATAACTACGATAGAGAGAAACGGGAAGAGAGATCGTTAGATTGGTAATAAGATTTACTATATCGATATAAATAAAACTTCTTATATATATATATATATATATGTAAATATATATATATATATAAAACTTCTTATATATATATATATATATATATATATATATATATATATATAATATATATATATATGTATATATTGCGATCGAGTAGGCGAACGCGTTTTGTGGTAATTGTACGATAAATGTAGGTATCAAATTTCGAAATTATAGGTAGAATTACGAATTATTAATGGGACTTGCATGAGGATCTCCATTTTTGATCTAGAAAAAATGGTAAGATAATTGTAAATATGAATCTTCTAGCGAACTAATTAGTGCACGCGACAATATAATCGGGCACAGTTTCCGTCGATGGAACGCTTACCAACGACACACAAGCACTATAAACTTGACGACATGATTTACTATTTGAAAAACACTTTCAAAAAATAAATCAGTAGATTAAAAAATCGAACCTGAAAAAAAATACGACATAAAAACACGAATGTTTAATTTTTTTTTTTTTTTTTTTTTTGAGAATTGGTCAAAAACATCTCCGGATTACGTTTGAGTCAGAGGGTCATTCGATCTGCATATCAAAGTCCGCACTTGAAAGGAGAATACTACAAGGATAGCGGAAAGTGCTATCAGTATAAAAAGCCAATGATATGAAAGGCGATAGAAATTGTACGTTTTAACGTGACGGATTATATAAATTAGTCGAATTACCCGAGCCGTCGACCGAATAATTGATTTATGTAGCTCGATGAGCTTTTGTCGTGACGACCGTAACAGGCAGACGGAAAAATTATTGAAATCCACGATTCCTGCCGATGGAATTCAATTTCAATGAGGACAAATTCAATTTGATTTTATTGCCTTACCGACTCGGTGTCGTACTATCAATTTCTCGCTAGGGACTAAACGAATATTCGAATTACTTTTCTGCGAAGTTGTGGAGGTGTGCAAGACGGGGTTTAATCCTTCGAACGATTGGTCCAGACGATCGTCATTCCAAACGTTATTTCGATTACATTTTATGACAATACTATTAAATTTTTTTTGTGTGACTGGTTTTTTTTTGTTTGCTTATTAATATGTAAACAAGAATACGAAACGTAGTATGAAAACGATATTTCTTTTTCATATATAATAATTTACGTTCATTGAAAGAAAGAAAAAAAAATGAAAAATCGAGCTTTAAAATTCTATGTAAAATGATCTACATTCCTTGCTGAACATCCGACCAGACTGTCAAAGGATGAATTAGTAGTCGATGCGGGCAAACAACAGGGGAAATGCAAAAATTTAATATACCCTTTATTTTACAGAATTTATTGTGTAAATGAATATCAGTTAGCATTTTTGCAATCTAAAAAATGAACATTCAAAAAAAATCCGTTAAAGAATTTTTTTAATTCCGGCATTACTTTGTTGCCTTTGAATTTTGTAACTCCCGAATTTAAGAAAATTAAAATTATAATGAATAAAATAATGTATATACTGGTTACTGAACTTCCGAACCTGCTGTACAAGTTTCGATTAGTAGTAAATGCATGTAAACAACAGAGAAGAAACACAAGTGTGATAAGTAGGTGCTGTAAAAAAAAATTGAGAATTCACTTGAAATTTTATTACTGATTATGGAAAATTGAAAGAAAATTGAAAATCATATGGTATTGAAACAATGGTATTGAGATTTCAATAACAGTATGATGTAGAATTAAACCGCACATTAAACTACAGCATACTAAAACGTTAATTTTTCGTCATTCTTGTGTATTAAATTTACCAGTTTGGGCATATAAATGTCCAATACAAATTCATTGAATTTGCAAATAACAAAATTGATTGCATATAATAAATTCAACAAAAAAAAAACGAATTTTTTTCATTAATGGTCGTGCAAATAACATTTCAATTTTTAATAATACATTGACATTTTTTAAAAATTGAGAAAAATTTCAGGCATGTTCCCTATTCGCGAATATATATTTAAAAAAATGAGTGTTTATTTATTAACTTATTTGGTGATGATTGCAACCGTTAATGAATGATTGAATTTTTCTTAAAAATTTGGAAAAAATTAATGAGTGTTTCCTATTTGCGGATATATATTTAAAAAATGGATTTATTTATCAACTTATTTGATGATAAAAAAATCATTGCGACCGTTAATAGATGATTGAATTTTTCTTAAAAAATTCAGAAAATATTTCATGCGTGTTTCCTATTGGTGGATACGTAGTTATCGAAACTAGCCGTCAGCACAACGGAGTTACTAAACGTTGGAGCGTCCGTTGAATAGCCGAACGGGCGAAAAGCGCTTCCCACACTGAGCCATCAGCCGCCCACCCACTTTCGCTCGTTCGCTCGCACCCACCACAACCACAGCGAACACTATTCCGAAATGAGAAAATTTTACGAATGTTACAGGCGTGTGTGTTAGAAACTCCCGTATATACTTTCACACCAGCGTGCGATTGTGATACTGGTGTTCCGATCGATCGTGGGCTCCGGCTCACATGTACGCGCAATTTTCGGTCCAACGAGTCGGTCGTCCGCGATGTGCGATCAGAGCTTGCAAGGCCACGAGCGGCAGGCCACATACGATGCGATATTTCATTGTTCGCGCCGAAGCGCTAATCAGCGCAAATAGCGTTACGTATGCACGGGTTTCTACGTTGAAATATGCATACATAAAACTCAAGCGCTGTGTGGGCACGAAATCGACTGGAAAGCAGTGAGGGTACAAAGCTTAAGGTGGAGACAAAAAGGTTAATCACAACTCTTGACTTTTCAATATTCTGTTCGATGAATATATCATTATTACTCCGGACAATGAAGTGTTTATTATTATTAGATATATACATCTATACCATATATATATATATATATATATATATATATATATATATATATATATATGTACGCGTAGGGTATACTTTGAGGACTCCAAAAAAGTGCAACATATAATCATTGAAATAGATGCTCGATGCTAATATACGTTATACACAACTATTTCCAGTCGAATCTATACTGCCGATTCGATTTAATTCAATAATCTGTAAGGATTGGCGACTATGAGGACTTTTCATATAACGACGTATGTCAGGACATTTTTCAGTTTATTTAACGACACATATGAGGACGCATATATATATGTATACATATAATATGTCCTCATATAAAACTATTCGTACACAAATCGTAGTCCCTCATAGTAGACACCATACTGATGTGTGCCGTTATTTTTATATTTTCATAGAAATTAATGAGCATCAATATTTACTTTCATGATTTACATTTGGAACAATAAAAAAGACAAATTACATTTTCGGATGAAACAAATTTGTCGCGATCTCAATAATTTGCATTAGCATGAAAAATGCACGATGTTGAAAAAAAACCACAATGTTATCTGTCACCGAGATTTTTCATTCCTTTCAAAAATTTTAGTCGCGTAGAAGAAAATGAAGAAATTAGATATTCACGATTATTCCTTGCTTTAACGAAATTATATTTAAAAGTAGTATTTCCCTTCTTAACAGGCGGTGAAACGCTATCGAGTGCAAAAGAGATGGCGTCATTAGTGCTTACGACAAAGCAAGAATGAGCCACTCGGAAACGTCTCTCTATTCGTAACTCTATTCTTAACAACCATTTCAATGGTGAAGACGAAATCGAAGGAAAAAATATAAACAGAACACAGAGATAAGATTGAAACCCGCTGTGTTTACGTTACATATTGTATTCTTCTCAGTAGAATTTTCATGCTAATCAGTTTTTACATCCGAATGGTGTATCTATATTTCACATCTATATCAAAACAGCCACAAGTCCTGAAACTATACACACATATTACGCCAACTAACCGGTGAGTTGAGCTTATGATCTCAGCTGGTCATTGTTTCTATCGATACTCTACCAACGAGGTTATAGTTTCTTCAATCCACCGAGTAGTTGGCGCTATGCTAACTATTTCAATTGGTTGTCGGGACCGATAAATCAGTTTTCACAACTACTTTTTTCTTTCCGTGTAACGAATCATTTGGATTGGATAACAGCCGTGATAGTTACAGGAACCAAGTTGTTGGTCATACGTACTATTTTTGCTACCAATCGAAAAAAGTTGAGACTACGATTTCGATTTAGTTTCAGTGACTAACACGCGGCAAAGTATATGCTGGAATTGGTAGCCAAAACTATTTTTTTCTTTCTGTGTAGACGAATATGTTCTCAAAGAATCCAGTCAACAACGATTTTATGCATTGTATATTTTGGGGGTATAGTCGTCTATATATTGGCTAGTTTGAGGACTTCTGGCTGATTTGAGGACATATGTTCGTGAAATGTATAAATTACTTTTTTTTAAATTGTGCTGCTTGCAGAGATTCAAACACCTTTGTCACATATTGGAAGGTTCAGCTGGTAATTTACAACCTTGACAGTTCCGACTAAACTCTTCCACGAAATCTCGTAAAATAGTTGACGAATTTTCCATGCCGAATCTACCCTATTGTAATAATTACAAAGCAGCTGCAAAGGAAATTTCATGGTCTTCAGTCTCCACATTTTTTGGTTTCTCATGTGAAACGTACATACCGTTCGAGATTAAAATGCATTTGTTTTAAAAATAACGATAATTTCAATTACTTCAGAGGTTTCAGATTTGGATATCTGTGAGCAGCACAATTATATATTTCATGAACATATGTCCTCAAAAGAGCCAGAAGTCCTCAAACTAATCTATATATCCACGAATATGTCCTCAAAGAAGCCGGTCAACAACCATTTTATGGACTGTATTTTTTGAGAACATGGTCGTCTATATATTGGCTAATTTGGGGACTTCTGGCTGATTTGAGGACATATGTTCGTGAAATGTATAAATTACTTTGTTGTTAATTGTGCTGCTTGCAGAGATTCAAACACCTTTTTTCACATATTGGAAGGTTCAGCTGGTAATTTACAACCTTGACAGTTCCGACTAAACTCTTCTACGAAATCTCGTAAAGCAGTTGACGAATTTTCTATGCCGAATCTACCCTATTGCAATAACTATAAAGCAGCTGCAAAGGCAACTTCATGGTCTTCAGACTCAACGTTTTGTTGGTTTCTCATGTGAAACGTACATACCGTTCGAGATTAAAATGCATTTGTTTTAAACATAACGATAATTTCAATTTCTTCAGAGGTTTCAGATTTGAATATCTGTGAGCAGCACAATGATATATTTCATGAACACACGGAAAGAAAAAAGTAGTTGTAAAAAACGATTTATCGGTCCCGACAACCAATCGAAATAGTTAGAATTGCGCTAACTACTCAGTCGGTTGAAGAAACTATAACCTCGTTAGTAGAGTATCGATAGTAACAATGACCAGCTGAGATCATAACATTTGGATTGGATAGCCGCCGTGATAGTTGCAGGAACCAAGTTGTTGGTCATACGTACTATTTTTGCTACCAATAAAAAAAAGTTGAGACTACGATTCCGATTTAGTTTCAGTGACTAACATGCGGCATAGCATATACTGGAATTGGTAGCCGGAACTATTTTTTTCTTTCCGTGCATATGTCCTCAAAACAGCCAGAAGTCCTCAAACTAGTCTACATATCGACGAATATGTCTTCAAAGAAGCCAGTCAACAACCATTTTATGGATTGTATTTTTTGAGGACATGGTTGTCTGTATATCGGCTAGTTTGAGGACTCCTGGCTGATTTGAGGACATATGTTCGCGAAACGTATAAACTACCTGTTTGTTAATTGTGCTGCTTGCAGAGATTCAAACACCTTTTTCACATATTGGAATGTTCAGCTGGTCATTTACAACCTTGATAGTTCCGACTAAACTCTTCCACGAAATCTCGTAAAATAGTTGATGAATTTTCCATGCCGAATCTACCCTATTGTAATAATTATAATGCAGCTGCAAAGAAAATTTCATGGTCTTCAGATTCAACATTTTTTGGTTTTTCATGTGAAACGTATATACCGTTCTAGATTAAAATGCATTTGCTTTAAAAATAACGATAACTGTAATTTCTAATTTCAGAGGTTTCAGATTTGAATATCTGTCCATGGTAAAAATGCCCGATTAAAAACGATAGAAAACAAAGGATTTTGGAACCACGAAACACGATAGCTATCGTGTTTTTGGTTTCGAAATCCTTTGTTTTCTATCGTTTTTAATCGGGCATTTTAAGCAGGGGTGAGCAGCACAATTATATATTTCATGAACATACGTCCTCAAAACAGCCAGAAGCCCTCAGACTAGTCTATATATAAACGAATGTGTCCTCAAACAATCCAGTCAACAATGTTTTCATGGACTGTATTTTTTGGGGACCTATACGTCTATATATTGACTAGTTTGAGTACTTATGGCTGTTTTGAGGCCATATATTCATGAAATATATCAATAAATCTTTTTCGTTAATTGGGCTGCTCACAGATATTCAAATCTAAAACCTCTGAATAAATTGAAATTATCGTTATTTTTAAAACAAATGCATTTTAATCTTGATCTGCACGAATTCTATAAGTGGTAGATTCATGGTACAGTAAACAGTGTAGATTTGGTACATAGAATCTTCGAACATTGGAATATTCATCTGATCTAAAGAATCTTTAGCATTGCGATGAAACATGAAAAGATAATCATATAAAATCCCTGAATTTTACAACAGTGTTTTGTGTGAAAATTTATCTCAATTTCATAGTAAATTAGTTGTGAAAACTCTGATCATATCATCAACATACACATCATTGAAAACATGTCTTTTAACCGAAAATAATTTTTTGACTTAATCGAATTTTGATATCCTATATGGCCACAAAACAATAATTTCGGAAAAATTTTGATACAAATTAAAGTATATCAACATAGTAGTTTCTATTCACGTGCTCTAATACATGGAGTAAAAACTATTCAAAACTGTTTCAGAAACTATTCGCCCTATAGCACTGAATACACTAAAGCTTTGACCACTGTCGTCAAATCACAGAAACTACATATTTCGTACTTAGAGGTCTGTCCTTGAATAGTACAAAAGGTATACTTGTTTGATTGAGTCCTCAAAGTAACAGCGTTACTTTGAGGACTGTCCCCGGAATAACACTATATGATCCGTGTTCCCAATCTATACTAATGACCGACTGCTGATTATTTGGGGACAGTCCTCAAATAATACTTTACGTGTATAAAATTTTGAGGTCAGTCCTCAAAATAGCCTGATGTCCCCGAAATAGTCAGAACGTTGCCGAGAATGTCTTCAAAATATACTATACGCGTACATATATATATATATATACACATATATATATATATATATATATATATATATATATATATATACACATATATATATATATATATATATATGTGTGTGTGTTCCTACGCACTGTCTATCCCACACATCCCGATCCGACCCAAAGCGATTCTCTACCTTTTTTTTCTCCACATTTTCGATCCTATACCGCCCTGTTCACACACTCTGTTTCCTATACATCCCGATCCTACACCTTCCGAACCGTTCGTTTCTCCACATATCTTGTCCGACACTGCTCCACATCTCGATTGTACACAAGCTCTTTCCTATACATCTCTATTCGACACCTCCCGAATCGACACCATTACTATGTCCACATATTCGATCCTTCACCGCCCTTTTCCTCCACACTTCGATTATACACACTCTCTTTCCTATACATCCCGATCCTACACCTTCCGATCCTTCACCGTTCGGTCCTGCACATCTCGATTCGACACATTGCCGCGATCGATAACGATTTGTCAAAGATGTCCCGTTGGTAAGTTAGAGATCCATGCAGTTTTGCGTGCACATAGAGGTTCTCATATTGTTGTCGACTTCTGCTATGCGCCTGCGCGCGGTGGTTCCTGCATATGCCTCGAGGGGCAGTGCCTGATTACATTTTCCACCTCAAATCACATAAGTGTGCCAAGGTTTGTAACAAATATTTAAAAAGCTGCAAAATTGCACCTTTGTGAAGAGTAAACAATAATTAAGCAATGGGCAATGTCCCACTTTACACGCCTTTTTACAATAATAAGTGCCATCACTTTTTAACTCTATTAAAGAAAAAAAAACGTTGCTCAGAATAAAACTGTTTGTTCAAAATAGAAGTCGACAACCATATGAGAACCTCTGCGCGCAAGTAAAACTGCATGGATCTCTAACTTACCAACGGGAGATCTTTGACAAATCGTTATCGACCGCGGCAATGTGTCGAATCGAGATGTGGAGGATCGAACGGTTGAGGATCTGAAGGTGTAGGATCGGGATGTATAGGAAAGAGAGTGTGTATAATCGAAGTGTGAAGGAAAAGGGCGGTGGAGGATCGAATATGTGGAGAAAAAAAGGTGGAGAATCGCTTTGTGTCGGATAGACGGTGCGTAGGAACAGGTTGGGTAGGACAAGGTGTGTGTAGAACTCAACGGTGGAGGACTGGATGTGTCGGATCGATGTGGTGGAGAATCGGGATGTGGAGGATAGGTGGACTCCCGACAAAAAACGTTTAAGTTGCTTGGAATTTAAGTATTTCTTGACTGGAGAAATATCTGTAGACTTTAAAAAAATTCATAGTGATGATTGTAAAAATATTATGTGTTCGGACAAAATCAGATAATTAATTTCATAATAAATGCAATTAAGTTCTTTAGAAGTACGGTAAATAATTTTGAAAAACTAATTTATGCCATACCCGTGCGCGCAGACCGATTTCGCGCACGTTCCGCTTCGCGTCGTGTGTGCGAAATCGCACTTCGCACACTGGTAGCATAAAATTTTGTTCGGAACTCGTGCGAGAAACTTTTTCTAAACTCGTGTGATTGCAGCACGAGCCGAAGGCGAGAACTCACACTCGTTGAAAAATTGGTTCGTCGCACTCGTATCGAAAACTACTATTATCAATAACTTTTTAGCATTATTATTGTACAAAACGATATTCATATGATCCACATTTTTTAAAGATTTTTCTCAAGTCGCGACGTCTCCAGATATTTATCCAATTAAACTTTTGGTTGAGTATTTCTGTAACCCAATTTTTAAAAAATACTAAATGCCGTTTTAGAATTTCTTAGGCTTAATTGGCAAAGTTAATTCGATTAAAAATCTTCAACGAAAAAATCAGTAATTTCATTAAAACCTATGGATTTTATTGGCATACGTTACAAAGCATTGGTCAAAAAGCATTATTTTTTCAATTATTAAAAAGTCACTTTTAATTAACTAAAATAATATAGATATTCTGAAAAAAATTGTAAAAACGCTGTAAAAATGTATACATTTTATAAATGAATTCTGAGGTTGCGTTTTGCCATCGGAATAGCTCGTGCATATACTTACGAATAGTAACGCTGCTCACGGTTTATATTCTCAGTCGTTTTCATTAACGCTTCCAAATCGACGCGGAAATGAAAGAGGAGTGAGAGAGGCGATGACATTGCTGTCGTTTCGTAGGGAAGAGGGGTGGATGCTATACATATAATACATACGCTGTCGTAGGGAAGAGGGGTGGATGCTATACATATAATACATACGCTGTCGTAGGGAAGAGGGGTGGATGCTATACATATAATACATACGCTGTCGTCTACGTACGATATATATACCACCAGTTACGTATTAATATCGGCACTGCCAGGCTTTGAACAAATCAAAACTCCAAGCACACGGCCAATCAAAATTCAATCAAAGCCGCTTATGGAACGGGAAATTGGCGGGCGGTCGCATGCGATACTCGGTCACTATACTATTGTACTACTATCGTATATATATACATAACAAATATATATATATATATATATATATATAATATATTATATAAATAAATACTACTATATAGTATATAGTAAGTATAGAACTGCGAAGATCCGTTTGGTTGTTGCGCCTCAAAGAGTTCTGACCGTCAGCCTTCCCCCGCCCCTATTTCTCGCATTCGCAAAGTACACGAAGAAAAATACATGCGACGTTGCGTCACGAGCTTAACGTACCAAGAAATCGAAAATACTATATAGTTTTAGTAGAATTAAACTAAAACGTATTCATCGTGGCATCGAGAAAAAAAAAAATCAACGATGACCGTTAACAATTTTATACGATAATCGATGGGTGACTTCCAAGCGCAGAGCGTTAATTACTTAGGTCTGTTTTTCTCGGAGTTACGAGGGGCAGAGATTAAGGGAGGTGCGTGTCGCGTCATTTTCTCACGAACAGGGAAGTTGCTGTAATCAACAAATTACTGTGATGTGTATATATTTATATTTAAATTTCTCACTTTGCCAGGCAATAAGGCATAATTAACACTTTAGAAAAATCGAGAAACACTTTAATTTTATAAATTATTATTATTTTCTTTTTAGAGATAAAAACGGCACCTTTTCCCGTTCCGTGATGAGAATTACGCGAAACCACACAAGAACCACAACTCGTTGGATCGCCGAATTTTACCTCCGAGCTATTCGAAATTTCATCGCAAAAATGAAAAGAATGAAAATGTCTTAGGGGCGTTATTTTAGTATAACAAACTGACTTAATTGACGAAAGATAAAAGCAAAAAATAATTACACTGTAAAAAAAATTTACTTGAAATTTAGTGTACTTTTACTGGAAGTTTTTATTCATAAACTAGTATATTAAATATAGTATACAAGTGTAATGTAAAATTAATGTATGGTACAGCACATTCAATAATTTACTTTAATTTTACTGGAAAAGTACATTAATTTTATACTACAATTGTATAGTAAATTTCGATGACGAGTTTATGAATAACAACTTCCAATCTTTTTTAACAGTGTAAATGAATGACAGACGGTTGAGACAAAAAATATATTCCTAAAAGGAAAAAAAAAACGATAAAAATATATATATGAATAAATGTAAAACAATAAGTAAAAGTTAGGCGTAGGGTATATAAAAGAAAATAAAATAAAGGTATACATTAAAATAAATTCGCGATGTGTATCGCAGCGCGGCGGGTGGATGTTATCGATTTTTAAATATAGCGCGGTGGCCCGATGCCGAATATTTAGCTGGTCTAAATGCAATGGGTTGTTTCTACTACTCGATCATAGAAATATATACACATATATATAGATATATATATATATATATATATATATATTTGGTTAAGTTACACAATTCGTACAGAATATTTTTATCATTATTAGCACCTACTGTATCATACATAATACTATAATTCCTATTTCTACCGAATCATTTGTATACTTGTACGAAGAAAAATCGTAAAATTATATATATATACATATACATAATATGTATATATATGTAAATCGTAATGTCTATTTTTGTTTTTGCCCTTCACGACGACGATGAAGTTTGGGAGAATAATAAATTATTATTCCTATAGGGCCTATAATGAGAATAAGCGTTTGAAATGTACCTACAATACAGTTGAATATATAATTTATGGTCTTTGCATTACCTAATCTTGTTTTTGTTTTAGCTATAATAAATATTCCTATATTCCATCCTCTGTCTATTGCACCCAATAATGCTCAAAAAGATATGTTTACATGAATTTGTTATACGTAAAAATTTACAGAATGAAAAATTAGTTTACAAAATTGCCGTGCTCCGTTTTCTAATAACAATTTTGTTAAATTGGCAACAAATCTGCTTGTTAATCCTGCAGAAAGTCTTATGAATGTTTCGTTAAGTTGAAAATGTTAATTTTTCCTAGCCAATATATATGAAAATCTGACGAAGACAGTTTTAACATCACACACAAATAACTTATAAGAAATAATAGAATTATTTAAAAACTTTACCGACAACATAACAACGTATGGTTAAATTCAAAACTCATGCAAATCGCAACTTCTAATCTTCCACCATAGAACTACTCCGCATTCACCAAAAATCCAACGGTGTAACGTTATCATACGAGTACAGTATGCAAAATATGTGGAAATAACCACAAATCAAAAACTTAACTTCAAAGCCCACCTACAACAGTAAAAACTCGAAGAAGTTCACTATTTCGAAACATAACATGAAAAGTCCGTAACATACACGTAAAACGCAAGTTTGTCTTTCAACTATAAAAAATTCCTTTAGTCAATGCTGCCTCTATTTCACTTGTTAAAAAGTCACTGAACAATATCGGAGTCCTACGTTGAGTTATGAGAATTTAACGTAATGTAACGCACGTAAATTATTTAAGGAGGTTGGAGCGCTCCACACTAGTCAAATCAGTGTTAAATTTTTAAAAGCGTTTCTACAATTTCAGGTGGTTTAACAATCTGTTCCAATGTGTTAATCACATAGCAGCATTAGTTCTTGATATTCAAATACATTCACAGCTATGATATCAACAGTAAATCGATCAATATTTGCAACTTTCCGATGTTGTGTTTTTTCATCCAGTTTTTTAAAAGGGTAAACCGTAATATATCAATATTATAACTTTTCTGAAATATCATTATTGAACTGACGTAACTGGGAACGCATTCTGAAAAGGCCTAACCCGTATAGGGGCTCACAATTGGCCGAGCATTGGGTCGGTGCTGGCGGCCAGCCTTCCAGCAACGGCGCGGCAATGGTAACCAGCACTGGTGCAGCACTGGCTTGACTGCTGGATGATAACTTCGGCCCAGTACTGGTAGTTGTACACGGCCGAGTACTGGGGGCCAATGCGGCCCGGGAATGGTAACAAACACGGCCAGTATTGGGCAAGTAACGGCGGGAAATATTCAGTATAATCAATTTAGTTATTAATTATTAATTTAAAAAGATATATTTCCTAACGGACCGTCTCCAATAATTTTAATCATGTTATTCTATTATCATTTGAAAAAAAAAAGGAAATCGTCCACGGGTACAATTTTTTCGATAGCTTTCGGTAAAGTGATGTTGGCGGGATTTGAACCTACGACCTAACTACATAACTACCTAACCTGCACGCTAACCACTAGACCAAACCGACTATGTGGGTTTCTTATACTTTAAGTCCATAATAGTTGCATCTAGGATAACAATCACAGGGACATCAGATGGATTTGGATAAAATTTGGTACACAGATGTTTTTGAAGCCACTGATTAAAGAACTCAAATCAGAATTCAGAAATTCAAAATGAAGGATCCAATATGGCAGTCCAAATGACAATAAATTATATAATTTGTATGAAACACGAAACAGAGAGCCTTTTTGAATCCAATATAGCGGCTAATATATAAAAAGTGACTTGATTTGATAAAATTGAGTACTCAGGCTTCTTAAGATAATTCATTACTATCTATCTAAACTTGGAAATAAAGGATAAAAAATGGTCGATACAAAAAATTTCAAGTGCAAAATCTTGTTTAAATGGTAGGGAAGGAAATATGTTTTTTATGCTGGTCGTCGCTAACGTGCCGACGGTGCGCGATATTGAGGTTATGTTAATCATTGGCATGAGGGTAATGGCCCATGTCTGCCCACGACTGGCTGACATACGTGAGAAACGTATTGGACCTAAGAAAATGTAAAATTTTGATTGTAAAATTTGATGCGTAATTTCCACCTCTCGCCCACCACGACTTGCAGGATATTGTAGGAATTCATAGTACCGATGGCGCAATCATCGGCACCAGCAATGGCCCAGCCGCGGAAAACTGCAGCAGCCCATGCTCGGTACAAGTTTATCGGCCAACGCTGGTTGTCAGCAATGGGCCAGACATGACAAAATGCTGGCAGTTTTTACTAGGTCGCGGCCGCGGGCCACTGCTGGCCCCAACGATGGCTCGATAGTCAACCAGTACTGGCTATCATCGGTTGGTAGCCAGTACTCGACCATTCATTGGCTCCGTTGTAACTGCTGGCATTTCCTATACGAGAACTCAATGAAGGTGATTAACTATTGTCTAATTCCAATGAATTATAATTGGTTCAATCACGGTTTTGTGATGGAAGATATATTTTTTGTCTCGATTAGTGATCTGTAATGTTAAAAAATTAATGATTGCAGATATTATTGAGTAGCAAATGAATGAGAAAATTATAAAAAGGCTTTTTCATATTTTTTTATATGAAAATGAAGAGGTGGAAAAGTGTAACTTAATTAAAACTTCTTGCATATCAAGAAATGAGTAAACTGTAACAGTCAAAATGTTAAAAGACGTAGGGGTCAGCGAGTACTGCGAAAATCATAATTTCGTTCTAGCAGTAATAACGAATCTGGTTAATTTTCCTGGTTACTTATTCTGAATAAGGAAAAAACATAGAAGGTTACCGCATAATCAATTGTAATTAAACACTAGCTCATCAGCCTTATCCAGTTAGGCCTTTTTGGAATGCCTTCCGAGTTACATCAATTCAATAATGATATTTGAGATACGTTAGCTTGTTACTGGATCATAAGATAAGTTAGTTCGGAATTAAATGCTGAGATACCTCAGTTTGAATAATTTCAGTGAGTTACTTTAGTTTCATTACGAGCCGTCGTTATAAAAAAAGTATCGTTTGATTCTAGTCAATATATGGGGCATTCCAGCTCAATTTTTCATGCTCTGACCCAGACCTCCATCAATAATTTTGACAATTTTTATCAAAAAGTATTTTGAAAAAGAAGGGACACTTATTTTTTTGTTCAGCCCTACGATCAATATTTCAAACAGACGAATTTTTGCGGTATCGATATTATTTTTATCGTTAATATCTTGGAAATGAACAGCCCTGTCGAAAAATGTCTGTCATGAAATTCGTCTAGTTTGCAAAGTGCTACATGAAGTTTATAAAAAATCTTATTGTAGTTTTTCTAAAATTTTGTTCTATGATGTTAAAGAACAAAGTATTGTTTTGCAAAAAACCGCGACTTATTATAGTTTTTATATACTTACATAAAAATGTTGTGTAAAATAACAAAATTTTTGAGGCCCTATGCAGGTTGGCAGGTATTTTTTTAAAAAAATACTACGTAATTCAAGCTTTACGTAATAATTCAGGATGTTAAAAAAAACTTCAATTACGTAGAACTTCCCATTAAAAAATCTTGCCATTATGCATAGTGCCTCAAAAATTTTGTTATTTTACACAACATTTTTCCGTGAGTATATAAAAATGATATAAAGCGGTGGTTTTTTGGAAAACTATATTTTGTTGTTTAATGTCATAAAACAAAACGTTAGAAAAACGAAAATAACATTTTTTATATACATTATGTAGCTCTTCGTAAACTGAACATATTTAATCCTGGACATTTTTGGATAGGACTGTTAATTTTTAAGATATTAATGAATAAAAAAATGTAAACACTGAAAAAATCAAATTTTTACAAAAATTCGTCTGTCGGAAATATCGCTCATAGCACCAAACAAAAAAAATACGTGTCCTTTCTTTTTCAAAATACATTTTGATAAAAAAAATTAATTATTGAAGGGGGTCAGGGTCGAAGTATGAAAAATTAAGATGGAATGCCCCATATATTAACATTTGCTGCCAACGCTGTTTTAATAGCGTTGGCACAAAAACGACCTACAAAAAACAATAAAATTGCTTTAAAATGCCAGAGTTAACATGATTTAACACTCTCAAATTTTAATTACTATCTTAAAAATAGCTCGGTACTCAACATAAGTCCATCAGTACGACGTCGAAAAAGCAGCAGTTTAATATTCCATATTTTTGGAAACAACCATAAATCGGACACTAAACTTCAACCATCACCTAAAACAATGTATAAAAAAAGATCCACAGACACGTACACATAGTAACATATACATGATATCGTACTTTTCAACTAAAAAAAAAATCCTATAGTCGACCCTCCCTCTATTGTACCTGTCGACGATAATCGCAGGGGGAAAAAAGAAAAGGATTTCACGACGTATTGGTCGAGGGTGTTCAATCGACGCTTGGTTGAGAACCAACATAGGCAACATGTTTCGTAGAGGGCATCGAAACGAGCGTCACGAGAACAGACGTTATCTGTAAAGGCAAACGTTCATGTTACTATCGCAAATCTATAACGCTGCTGCTGCTGCTGCTTGCTGCTTGCTGCTTGCTGCTCGCTGCTTGCTGCTTGCTGCTCGCTGCTCGCTGCTCGCTGCTCGCTGCTCGCTGCTCGCTGCTCGCTGCTCGCTGCTCGCTGCTCGCTGCTCGCTGCTCGCTGCTCGCTGCTCGCTGCTTGCTGCTTGCTGCTTGCTGCTCGCTGCTTGCTGCTTGCTGCTCGCTGCTTGCTGCTCGCTGCTCGCTGCTCGCTGCTTGCTGCTTGCTGCTTCCTGCTTCCTGCTTCCTGCTTCCTGCTTCCTGCTTCCTGCTTCCTGCTTCCTGCTTCCTGCTTCCTGCTTCCTGCTTCCTGCTTCCTGCTTCCTGCTTGCTGCTTCCTGCTTGCTGCTTGCTGCTTGCTGCTTGCTGCTTGCTGCTTGCTGCTTCCTGCTTGCTGCTTGCTGCTTGCTGCTTCCTGCTTCCTGCTTCCTGCTTCCTGCTTCCTGCTCCCTGCTTCCTGCTTCCTGCTTCCTGCTTCCTGCTTCCTTGCTGCTTGCTGCTTGCTGCTTCCTGCTTGCTGCTTCCTGATTGCTGCTTGCTGCTTGCTGCTTCCTGATTGCTGCTTGCTGCTTGCTGCTTGCTGCTTGCTGCTTGCTGCGTGCTGCTTGCTGCTTGCTGCGTGCCGCTTCCCGCTTGCTGCTTGCCGCTTGCTGCTTGCTGCTTGCTGCTTGCCGCTTGCCGCTTGCTGCTTGCTGCTTGCTGCTTGCTGCTTGCTGCTTGCTGCTTGCTGCTTGCTGCTTGCTGCTTGCTACTTGCTGCTTGCTGCTTGCTGCTTGCTGCTTGCTGCTTGCTGCTTGCTGCTTGCTGCTTGCTGCTTGCTGCTTGCTGCTTGCTGCTTGCTGCTTGCTGCTTGCTGCTTGCTGCTTGCTGCTTGCTGCTTGCTGCTTGCTGCTTGCTGCTTGCTGCTTGCTGCTTGCTGCTTGCTGCTTGCGGCTTGCTGCTTGCTGCTTGCTGCTTACTGCTTGCTGCTTGCTGCTTGCTGCTTCCTGCTTCCTGCTTCCTGCTTGCTGCTTCCTGCTTGCTGCTTCCTGCTTGCTGCTTGCTGCTTGCTGCTTCCTGCTTGCTGCTTGCTGCTTGCTGCTTCCTGTTTGCTGCTTGCTGCTTGCTGCTTGCTGCTTGCTGCTTGCTGCTTGCTGCTTGCTGCTTGCTGCTTGCTGCTTGCTGCTTGCTGCTTGCTGCTTGCTGCTTGCTGCTTGCTGCTTGCTGCTTGCTGCTTGCTGCTTGCTGCTTGCTGCTTGCTGCTTGCTGCTTGCTGCTTGCTGCTTGCTGCTTGCTGCTTGCTGCTTGCTGCTTGCTGCTTGCTGCTTGCTGCTTGCTGCTTGCGGCTTGCTGCTTGCTGCTTGCTGCTTACTGCTTGCTGCTTGCTGCTTGCTGCTTCCTGCTTCCTGCTTCCTGCTTGCTGCTTCCTGCTTGCTGCTTCCTGCTTGCTGCTTGCTGCTTCCTGCTTCCTGCTTGCTGCTTGCTGCTTGCTGCTTCCTGTTTGCTGCTTGCTGCTTGCTGCTTGCTGCTTGCTGCTTGCTGCTTGCTGCTTGCTGCTTGCTGCTTGCTGCTTGCTGCTTGCTGCTTGCTGCTTGCTGCTTGCTGCTTCCTGCTTCCTGCTTGCTGCTTGCTGCTTGCTGCTTGCTGCTTGCTGCTTGCTGCTTGCTGCTTGCTGCTTGCTGCTTGCTGCTTGCTGCTTGCTGCTTGCTGCTTGCTGCTTGCTGCTTGCTGCTTGCTGCTTGCTGCTTGCTGCTTGCTGCTTGCTGCTTGCTGCTTGCTGCTTGCTGCTTGCTGCTTGCTGCTTGCTGCTTGCTGCTTCCTGCTTCCTGCTTGCTGCTTGCTGCTTCCTGCTTCCTGCTTCCTGCTTGCTGCTTGCTGCTTCCTGCTTGCTGCTTCCTGCTTCCTGCTGCCTGCTTGCTGCTTCCTGCTTCCTGCTTCCTGCTTCCTGCTTCCTGCTTCCTGCTTCCTGCTTCCTGCTTGCTGCTTGCTGCTTGCCGCTTGCTGCTTGCTGCGTGCCGCTTGCTGCTTGCTGCTTGCTGCTTGCTGCTTGCTGCTTGCTGCTTCCTGCTTGCTGCTTGCTGCTTGCTGCTTCCTGCTTCCTGCTTCCTGCTTGCTGCTTCCTGCTTGCTGCTTGCTGCTTGCTGCTTGCTGCTTGCTGCTTGCTGCTTCCTGCTTGCTGCTTGCTGCTTCCTGCTTCCTGCTTCCTGCTTGCTGCTTCCTGCTTGCTGCTTGCTGCTTGCTGCTTGCTGCTTGCTGCTTGCTGCTTCCTGCTTGCTGCTTGCTGCTTGCTGCTTCCTGCTTGCTGCTTCCTGCTTGCTGCTTGCTGCTTGCTGCTTGCTGCTTGCTGCTTGCTGCTTGCTGCTTGCTGCTTGCTGCTTGCTGCTTGCGGCTTGCTGCTTGCTGCTTGCTGCTTGCTGCTTACGGCTTGCTGCTTGCTGCTTGCTGCTTCCTGCTTCCTGCTTCCTGCTTGCTGCTTCCTGCTTGCTGCTTCCTGCTTGCTGCTTCCTGCTTGCTGCTTGCTGCTTCCTGCTTCCTGCTTGCTGCTTGCTGCTTGCTGCTTGCTGCTTGCTGCTTGCTGCTTGCTGCTTGCTGCTTGCTGCTTGCTGCTTGCTGCTTGCTGCTTCCTGCTTCCTGCTTGCTGCTTGCTGCTTGCTGCTTGCTGCTTGCTGCTTGCTGCTTGCTGCTTGCTGCTTGCTGCTTGCTGCTTGCTGCTTGCTGCTTGCTGCTTGCTGCTTGCTGCTTGCTGCTTGCTGCTTGCTGCTTGCTGCTTGCTGCTTGCTGCTTGCTGCTTGCTGCTTCCTGCTTCCTGCTTGCTGCTTGCTGCTTCCTGCTTCCTGCTTCCTGCTTCCTGCTTCCTGCTTCCTGCTGCCTGCTTGCTGCTTCCTGCTTCCTGCTTCCTGCTTCCTGCTTCCTGCTTCCTGCTTGCTGCTTGCTGCTTGCCGCTTGCTGCTTGCTGCGTGCCGCTTGCTGCTTGCTGCTTGCTGCTTGCTGCTTGCTGCTTGCTGCTTGCTGCTTGCTGCTTGCTGCTTCCTGCTTGCTGCTTGCTGCTTCCTGCTTCCTGCTTCCTGCTTCCTGCTTGCTGCTTCCTGCTTCCTGCTTGCTACTTGCTGCTTGCTGCTTGCTGCTTGCTGCTTGCTGCTTGCTGCTTGCTGCTTGCTGCTTCCTGCTTGCTGCTTGCTGCTTCCTGCTTCCTGCTTCCTGCTTGCTGCTTCCTGCTTGCTGCTTGCTGCTTGCTGCTTGCTGCTTGCTGCTTGCTGCTTGCTGCTTGCTGCTTGCTGCTTGCTGCTTGCTGCTTGCTGCTTCCTGCTTGCTGCTTCCTGCTTGCTGTTTGCTGCTTGCTGCTTGCTGCTTGCTGCTTCCTGCTTCCTGCTTCCTGCTTCCTGCTTCCTGCTTCCTGCTTCCTGCTTCCTGCTTCCTGCTTGCTGCTTCCTGCTTCCTGCTTCCTGCTTCCTGCTTCCTGCTTGCTGCTTCCTGCTTGCTGCTTGCTGCTTGCTGCTTGCTGCTTGCTGCTTGCTGCTTCCTGCTTGCTGCTTCCTGCTTCCTGCTTCCTGCTTCCTGCTTCCTGCTTCCTGCTTGCTGCTTGCTGCTTGCTGCTTGCTGCTTGCTGCTTGCTGCTTTCTGCTTGCTGCTTGCTGCTTCCTGCTTGCTGCTTGCTGCTTGCTGCTTCCTGCTTGCTGCTTCCTGCTTGCTGCTTGCTGCTTCCTGCTTCCTGCTTCCTGCTTGCTGCTTCCTGCTTGCTGCTTGCTGCTTGCTGCTTGCTGCTTGCTGCTCGCTGCTTGCTGCTTCCTGCTTCCTGCTTCCTGCTTGCTGCTTGCTGCTTGCTGCTTCCTGCTTCCTGCTTCCTGCTTCCTGCTTGCTGCTTGCTGCTTGCTGCTTGCTGCTTGCTGCTTGCTGCTTGCTGCTTGCTGCTTGCTGCTTGCTGCTTGCTGCTTGCTGCTTGCTGCTTGCTGCTTGCTGCTTGCTGCTTGCTGCTTGCTGCTTGCTGCTTGCTGCTTGCTGCTTGCTGCTTGCTGCTTGCTGCTTGCTGCTTGCTGCTTGCTGCTTGCTGCTTGCTGCTTGCTGCTTGCTGCTTGCTGCTTGCTGCTTGCTGCTTGCTGCTTCCTGCTTGCTGCTTGCTGCTTGCTGCTTGCTGCTTCCTGCTTGCTGCTTGCTGCTTGCTGCTTGCTGCTTGCTGCTTGCTGCTTCCTGCTTCCTGCTTGCTGCTTGCTGCTTGCTGCTTGCTGCTTGCTGCTTGCTGCTTGCTGCTTGCTGCTTGCTGCTTGCTGCTTGCTGCTTCCTGCTTCCTGCTTCCTGCTTCCTGCTTCCTGCTTCCTGCTTCCTGCTTCCTGCTTCCTGCTTCCTGCTTCCTGCTTCCTGCTTCCTGCTTCCTGCTTCCTGCTTCCTGCTTCCTGCTTCCTGCTTCCTGCTTCCTGCTTCCTGCTTCCTGCTTCCTGCTTCCTGCTTCCTGCTTCCTGCTTCCTGCTTCCTGCTTCCTGCTTCCTGCTTCCTGCTTCCTGCTTCCTGCTTCCTGCTTGCTGCTTCCTGCTTCCTGCTTCCTGCTTCCTGCTTGCTGCTTCCTGCTTCCTGCTTCCTGCTTGCTGCTTGCTGCTTCCTGCTTCCTGCTTCCTGCTTGCTGCTTCCTGCTTCCTGCTTCCTGCTTGCTGCTTGCTGCTTCCTGCTTGCTGCTTGCTGCTTGCTGCTTGCTGCTTGCTGCTTGCTGCTTCCTGCTTCCTGCTTGCTGCTTCCTGCTTCCTGCTTCCTGCTTCCTGCTTCCTGCTTCCTGCTTCCTGCTTCCTGCTTCCTGCTTCCTGCTTCCTGCTTGCTGCTTGCTGCTTGCTGCTTGCTGCTTGCTGCTTGCTGCTTCCTGCTTGCTGCTTGCTGCTTCCTGCTTCCTGCTTGCTGCTTGCTGCTTGCTGCTTGCTGCTTGCTGCTTGCTGCTTTCTGCTTGCTGCTTGCTGCTTGCTGCTTCCTGCTTGCTGCTTGCTGCTTGCTGCTTCCTGCTTGCTGCTCGCTGCTTGCTGCTTCCTGCTTCCTGCTTGCTGCTTGCTGCTTCCTGCTTGCTGCTTGCTGCTTGCTGCTTGCTGCTTGCTGCTTGCTGCTTCCTGCTTGCTGCTTCCTGCTTGCTGCTTCCTGCTTGCTGCTTGCTGCTTGCTGCATGCTGCTTGCTGCTTGCTGCTTCCTGCTTCCTGCTTGCTGCTTCCTGCTTCCTGCTTGCTACTTGCTGCTTCCTGCTTCCTGCTTCCTGCTTCCTGCTTCCTGCTTCCTGCTTCCTGCTTCCTGCTTGCTGCTTCCTGCTTGCTGCTTGCTGCTTCCTGCTTGCTGCTTCCTGCTTGCTGCTTGCTGTTTGCTGCTTCCTGCTTGCTGCTTGCTGCTTGCTGCTTGCTGCTTGCTGCTTGCTGCTTGCTGCTTGCTGCTTGCTGCTTGCTGCTTGCTGCTTGCTGCTTGCTGCTTGCTGCTTGCTGCTTGCTGCTTGCTGCTTGCTGCTTGCTGCTTGCTGCTTGCTGCTTGCTGCTTGCTGCTTGCTGCTTCCTGCTTGCTGCTTCCTGCTTGCTGCTTGCTGCTTGCTGCTTGCTGCTTCCTGCTTGCTGCTTGCTGCTTGCTGCTTGCTGCTTCCTGCTTGCTGCTTGCTGCTTGCTGCTTGCTGCTTCCTGCTTGCTGCTTCCTGCTTGCTGCTTGCTGCTTCCTGCTTGCTGCTTCCTGCTTGCTGCTTCCTGCTTGCTGCTTCCTGCTTGCTGCTTCCTGCTTGCTGCTTGCTGCTTGCTGCTTGCTGCTTGCTGCTTGCTGCTTGCTGCTTGCTGCTTGCTGCTTGCTGCTTGCTGCTTGCTGCTTGCTGCTTGCTGCTTGCTGCTTGCTGCTTGCTGATTGCTGCTTGCTGATTGCTGCTTGCTGCTTGCTGCTTGCTGCTTGCTGCTTGCTGCTTGCTGCTTGCTGCTTGCTGCTTGCTGCTTGCTGCTTGCTGCTTGCTGCTTGCTGCTTGCTGCTTGCTGCTTGCTGCTTGCTGCTTGCTGCTTGCTGCTTGCTGCTTGCTGCTTGCTGCTTGCTGCTTGCTGCTTGCTGCTTGCTGCTTGCTGCTTGCTGCTTGCTGCTTGCTGCTTGCTGCTTGCTGCTTGCTGCTTGCTGCTTGCTGCTTGCTGCTTGCTGCTTGCTGCTTGCTGCTTGCTGCTTGCTGCTTGCTGCTTGCTGCTTGCTGCTTGCTGCTTGCTGCTTGCTGCTTGCTGCTTGCTGCTTGCTGCTTGCTGCTTGCTGCTTGCTGCTTGCTGCTTGCTGCTTGCTGCTTGCTGCTTCCTGCTTGCTGCTTGCTGCTTCCTGCTTGCTGCTTGCTGCTTGCTGCTTGCTGCTTGCTGCTTCCTGCTTCCTGCTTGCTGCTTGCTGTTTGCTGCTTGCTGTTTGCTGTTTGCTGCTTCCCGCTTGCTGCTTGCTGCTTGCTGCTTGCTGCTTGCTGCTTCCTGCTTGCTGCTTCCTGCTTCCTGCTTCCCGCTTCCTGCTTCCTGCTTCCTGCTTCCTGCTTCCTGCTTCCTGCTTCCTGCTTGCTGCTTGCTGCTTGCTGCTTGCTGCTTGCTGCTTGCTGCTTGCTGCTTGCTGCTTGCTGCTTGCTGCTTGCTGCTTGCTGCTTGCTGCTTGCTGCTTGCTGCTTCCTGCTTGCTGCTTGCTGCTTCCTGCTTGCTGCTTGCTGCTTCCTGCTTGCTGCGTGCTGCTTGCTGCTTGCTGCTTGCTGCTTGCTGCTCGCTGCTTGCTGCTCGCTGCTTGCTGCTTGCTGCTTGCTGCGTGCTGCTTGCTGCTTGCTGCTCGCTGCTTGCTGCTTCCTGCTTGCTGCTTGCTGCTTGCTGCTTCCTGCTTCCTGCTTCCTGCTTGCTGCTTCCTGCTTGCTGCTTCCTGCTTCCTGCTTGCTGCTTGCTGCATGCTGCTTGCTGCTTCCTGCTTCCTGCTTCCTGCTTCCTGCTTCCTGCTTCCTGCTTCCTGCTTGCTACTTGCTGCTTCCTGCTTCCTGCTTCCTGCTTCCTGCTTGCTGCTTGCTGCTTGCTGCTTGCTGCTTGCTGCTTGCTGCTTGCTGCTTGCTGCTTCCTGCTTGCTGCTTGCTGCTTCCTGCTTGCTGCTTGCTGCTTCCTGCTTGCTGCTTGCTGCTTGCTGCTTGCTGCTTGCTGCTTGCTGCTTGCTGCTTGCTGCTTCCTGCTTGCTGCTTCCTGCTTCCTGCTTCCTGCTTGCTGCTTGCTGCTTGCTGCTTGCTGCTTGCTGCTTGCTGCTTGCTGCTTGCTGCTTGCTGCTTGCTGCTTGCTGCTTGCTGCTTGCTGCTTCCGGCTTCCTGCTTCCTGCTTGCTGCTTCCTGCTTCCTGCTTGCTGCTTCCTGCTTGCTGCTTGCTGCTTGCTGCTTGCTGCTTGCTGCTTGCTGCTTCCTGCTTGCTGCTTCCTGCTTGCTGCTTCCTGCTTGCTGCTTGCTGCTTCCTGCTTGCTGCTTCCTGCTTGCTGCTTCCTGCTTGCTGCTTGCTGCTTGCTGCTTGCTGCTTGCTGCTTCCTGCTTGCTGCTTGCTGCTTGCTGCATGCTGCTTCCTGCTTGCTGCTTCCTGCTTCCTGCTTCCTGCTTGCTGCTTGCTGCTTGCTGCTTGCTGCTTCCTGCTTGCTGCTTCCTGCTTCCTGCTTCCTGCTTGCTGCTTCCTGCTTGCTGCTTCCTGCTTGCTGCTTCCTGCTTGCTGCTTGCTGCTTGCTGCTTGCTGCTTGCTGCTTGCTGCTTGCTGCTTGCTGCTTGCTGCTTGCTGCTTGCTGCTTGCTGCTTGCTGCTTGCTGCTTGCTGCTTGCTGCTTCCTGCTTGCTGCTTCCTGCTTGCTGCTTCCTGCTTGCTGCTTGCTGCTTGCTGCTTGCTGCTTGCTGCTTGCTGCTTGCTGCTTCCTGCTTCCTGCTTCCTGCTTCCTGCTTCCTGCTTGCTGCTTCCTGCTTGCTGCTTGCTGCTTCCTGCTTGCTGCTTGCTGCTTGCTGCTTGCTGCTTCCTGCTTCCTGCTTGCTGCTTGCTGCTTGCTGCTTGCTGCTTGCTGCTTGCTGCTTGCTGCTTGCTGCTTGCTGCTTGCTGCTTGCTGCTTCCTGCTTGCTGCTTCCTGCTTGCTGCTTCCTGCTTCCTGCTTCCTGCTTGCTGCTTCCTGCTTCCTGCTTGCTGCTTCCTGCTTGCTGCTTCCTGCTTCCGGCTTGCTGCTTGCTGCTTCCTGCTTCCTGCTTGCTGCTTGCTGCTTGCTGCTTGCTGCTTGCTGCTTGCTGCTTGCTGCTTGCTGCTTGCTGCTTGCTGCTTGCTGCTTGCTGCTTGCTGCTTGCTGCTTGCTGCTTGCTGCTTGCTGCTTGCTGCTTGCTGCTTGCTGCTTGCTGCTTGCTGCTTGCTGCTTGCTGCTTGCTGCTTGCTGCTTGCTGCTTGCTGCTTGCTGCTTCCTTCTTGCTGCTTCATGCTTGCTGCTTGCTGCTTGCTGCTTGCTGCTTGCTGCTTGCTGCTTGCTGCTTGCTGCTTCCTGCTTCCTGCTTCCTGCTTCCTGCTTCCTGCTTCCTGCTTCCTGCTCCCGCTTGCTGCTTCATGCTTGCTGCTTCCTGCTTGCTGCTTGCTGCTTCCTGCTTGCTGTTTGCTGCTTCCTGCTTGCTGCTTCCTGCTTGCTGCTTCCTGCTTCCTGCTTGCTGCTTCCTGCTTCCTGCTTGCTGCTTGTTGCTTGCTGCTTCCTGCTTGCTGCTTGCTGCTTGCTGCTTGCTGCTTGCTGCTTGCTGCTTGCTGCTTGCTGCTTGCTGCTTGCTGCTTGCTGCTTGCTGCTTGCTGCTTGCTGCTTGCTGCTTGCTGCTTGCTGCTTGCTGCTTGCTGCTTGCTGCTTGCTGCTTGCTGCTTCCTTCTTGCTGCTTCATGCTTGCTGCTTGCTGCTTGCTGCTTGCTGCTTGCTGCTTCCTGCTTGCTGCTTCCTGCTTGCTGCTTCCTGCTTCCTGCTTGCTGCTTCCTGCTTCCTGCTTGCTGCTTGTTGCTTGCTGCTTGTTGCTTGCTGCTTCCTGCTTGCTGCTTGCTGCTTGCTGCTTGCTGCTTGCTGCTTGCTGCTTGCTGCTTGCTGCTTGCTGCTTGCTGCTTGCTGCTTGCTGCTTGCTGCTTGCTGCTTGCTGCTTGCTGCTTGCTGCTTGCTGCTTGCTGCTTGCTGCTTGCTGCTTGCTGCTTGCTGCTTGCTGCTTCCTTCTTGCTGCTTCATGCTTGCTGCTTGCTGCTTGCTGCTTGCTGCTTGCTGCTTGCTGCTTGCTGATTGCTGCTTGCTGATTGCTGCTTGCTGCTTGCTGCTTGCTGCTTGCTGCTTGCTGCTTGCTGCTTGCTGCTTGCTGCTTGCTGCTTGCTGCTTGCTGCTTGCTGCTTGCTGCTTGCTGCTTGCTGCTTGCTGCTTGCTGCTTGCTGCTTGCTGCTTGCTGCTTGCTGCTTGCTGCTTGCTGCTTGCTGCTTGCTGCTTGCTGCTTGCTGCTTGCTGCTTGCTGCTTGCTGCTTGCTGCTTGCTGCTTGCTGCTTGCTGCTTGCTGCTTGCTGCTTGCTGCTTGCTGCTTGCTGCTTGCTGCTTGCTGCTTGCTGCTTGCTGCTTGCTGCTTGCTGCTTGCTGCTTGCTGCTTGCTGCTTGCTGCTTCCTGCTTGCTGCTTCCTGCTTGCTGCTTCCTGCTTGCTGCTTGCTGCTTGCTGCTTGCTGCTTGCTGCTTGCTGCTTGCTGCTTGCTGCTTCCTGCTTGCTGCTTGCTGCTTCCTGCTTCCTGCTTGCTGCTTGCTGTTTGCTGCTTGCTGTTTGCTGTTTGCTGCTTCCCGCTTGCTGCTTGCTGCTTGCTGCTTGCTGCTTGCTGCTTCCTGCTTGCTGCTTCCTGCTTCCTGCTTCCCGCTTCCTGCTTCCTGCTTCCTGCTTCCTGCTTCCTGCTTCCTGCTTCCTGCTTCCTGCTTCCTGCTTCCTGCTTGCTGCTTGCTGCTTGCTGCTTCCTGCTTGCTGCTTGCTGCTTGCTGCTTGCTGCTTGCTGCTTGCTGCTTGCTGCTTGCTGCTTGCTGCTTGCTGCTTGCTGCTTGCTGCTTTCTGCTTGCTGCTTGCTGCTTCCTGCTTGCTGCTTGCTGCTTCCTGCTTGCTGCTTGCTGCTTCCTGCTTGCTGCGTGCTGCTTGCTGCTTGCTGCTTGCTGCTTGCTGCTCGCTGCTTGCTGCTCGCTGCTTGCTGCTTGCTGCTTGCTGCGTGCTGCTTGCTGCTTGCTGCTCGCTGCTTGCTGCTCGCTGCTTGCTGCTTCCTGCTTGCTGCTTGCTGCTTGCTGCTTCCTGCTTCCTGCTTCCTGCTTGCTGCTTCCTGCTTGCTGCTTCCTGCTTCCTGCTTGCTGCTTGCTGCATGCTGCTTGCTGCTTGCTGCTTCCTGCTTCCTGCTTCCTGCTTCCTGCTTCCTGCTTCCTGCTTCCTGCTTGCTACTTGCTGCTTCCTGCTTCCTGCTTCCTGCTTGCTGCTTGCTGCTTGCTGCTTGCTGCTTGCTGCTTGCTGCTTGCTGCTTGCTGCTTGCTGCTTGCTGCTTGCTGCTTGCTGCTTGCTGCTTCCTGCTTGCTGCTTGCTGCTTCCTGCTTGCTGCTTGCTGCTTGCTGCTTGCTGCTTGCTGCTTGCTGCTTGCTGCTTGCTGCTTCCTGCTTGCTGCTTCCTGCTTCCTGCTTCCTGCTTGCTGCTTGCTGCTTGCTGCTTGCTGCTTGCTGCTTGCTGCTTGCTGCTTGCTGCTTGCTGCTTGCTGCTTCCTGCTTCCTGCTTCCTGCTTCCTGCTTGCTGCTTCCTGCTTGCTAGTTGCTGCTTCCTGCTTGCTGCTTGCTGCTTGCTGCTTGCTGCTTGCTGCTTCCTGCTTGCTGCTTCCTGCTTGCTGCTTCCTGCTTGCTGCTTGCTGCTTCCTGCTTGCTGCTTCCTGCTTGCTGCTTCCTGCTTGCTGCTTGCTGCTTGCTGCTTGCTGCTTGCTGCTTCCTGCTTGCTGCTTGCTGCTTGCTGCATGCTGCTTCCTGCTTGCTGCTTCCTGCTTGCTGCTTGCTGCTTGCTGCTTGCTGCTTCCTGCTTGCTGCTTCCTGCTTGCTGCTTCCTGCTTGCTGCTTCCTGCTTGCTGCTTCCTGCTTGCTGCTTCCTGCTTGCTGCTTGCTGCTTGCTGCTTGCTGCTTGCTGCTTGCTGCTTGCTGCTTGCTGCTTGCTGCTTGCTGCTTGCTGCTTGCTGCTTCCTGCTTGCTGCTTCCTGCTTGCTGCTTCCTGCTTGCTGCTTCCTGCTTGCTGCTTGCTGCTTGCTGCTTGCTGCTTGCTGCTTGCTGCTTCCTGCTTCCTGCTTGCTGCTTCCTGCTTCCTGCTTGCTGCTTGCTGCTTGCTGCTTGCTGCTTCCTGCTTGCTGCTTGCTGCTTGCTGCTTGCTGCTTCCTGCTTGCTGCTTGCTGCTTGCTGCTTGCTGCTTGCTGCTTGCTGCTTGCTGCTTGCTGCTTGCTGCTTGCTGCTTGCTGCTTCCTGCTTGCTGCTTCCTGCTTGCTGCTTCCTGCTTCCTGCTTCCTGCTTGCTGCTTCCTGCTTCCTGCTTGCTGCTTCCTGCTTGCTGCTTCCTGCTTCCGGCTTGCTGCTTGCTGCTTGCTGCTTCCTGCTTGCTGCTTGCTGCTTGCTGCTTGCTGCTTGCTGCTTGCTGCTTGCTGCTTGCTGCTTGCTGCTTGCTGCTTGCTGCTTGCTGCTTGCTGCTTGCTGCTTGCTGCTTGCTGCTTGCTGCTTGCTGCTTGCTGCTTGCTGCTTGCTGCTTGCTGCTTGCTGCTTGCTGCTTGCTGCTTGCTGCTTGCTGCTTGCTGCTTGCTGCTTGCTGCTTGCTGCTTGCTGCTTGCTGCGTGCTGCTTGCTTCTTGCTGCTTCATGCTTGCTGCTTGCTGCTTGCTGCTTGCTGCTTGCTGCTTGCTGCTTGCTGCTTGCTGCTTGCTGCTTCCTGCTTCCTGCTTCCTGCTTCCTGCTTCCTGCTTCCTGCTTCCTGCTCCCGCTTGCTGCTTCATGCTTGCTGCTTCCTGCTTGCTGCTTGCTGCTTCCTGCTTGCTGTTTGCTGCTTCCTGCTTGCTGCTTCCTGCTTGCTGCTTCCTGCTTCCTGCTTGCTGCTTCCTGCTTCCTGCTTGCTGCTTGTTGCTTGCTGCTTCCTGCTTGCTGCTTGCTGCTTGCTGCTTGCTGCTTGCTGCTTGCTGCTTGCTGCTTGCTGCTTGCTGCTTGCTGCTTGCTGCTTGCTGCTTGCTGCTTGCTGCTTGCTGCTTGCTGCTTGCTGCTTGCTGCTTCCTTCTTGCTGCTTCATGCTTGCTGCTTGCTGCTTGCTGCTTGCTGCTTGCTGCTTGCTG
This sequence comes from Ephialtes manifestator, assembly GCA_963970395.1. Classification (NCBI taxonomy): domain Eukaryota; kingdom Metazoa; phylum Arthropoda; class Insecta; order Hymenoptera; family Ichneumonidae; genus Ephialtes; species Ephialtes manifestator. Next base: position 20,781,421 of record OZ019969.1, read on the forward strand.
CTTGCTGCTTGCTGCTTGCTGCTTGCTGCTTGCTGCTTGCTGCTTGCTGCTTCCTGCTTCCTGCTTCCTGCTTCCTGCTTCCTGCTTCCTGCTTCCTGCTTCCTGCTTGCTGCTTCCCGCTTGCTGCTTCATGCTTGCTGCTTCCTGCTTGCTGCTTCCTGCTTGCTGCTTGCTGCTTCCTGTTTGCTGCTTGCTGCTTCCTGCTTGCTGCTTCCTGCTTGCTGCTTGCTGCTTTCTGCTTGCTGCTTTCTGCTTGCTGCTTGCTGCTTGCTGCTTGCTGCTTGCTGCTTGCAGCTTGCTGTTTGCTGCTTGCTGCTTGCTGCTTGCTGCTTGCTGCTTGCTGCTTGCTGCTTGCTGCTTGCTGCTTGCTGCTTGCTGCTTGCTGCTTGCTGCTTGCTGCTTGCTGCTTCCTGCTTCCTGCTTCCTGCATCATGCTTGCTGCTTCCTGCTTCCTGCTTCCTGCTTCCTGCTTCCTGCTTGCTGCTTCCTGCTTCCTGCTTGCTGCTTCCTGCTTCCTGCTTCCTGCTTGCTGCTTCCTGCTTCCTGCTTGCTGCTTCCTGCTTCCTGCTTCCTGCTTGCTGCTTGTTGCTTGCTGCTTCGTGCTTGCTGCTTGCTGCTTGCTGCTTGCTGCTTGCTGCTTGCTGCTTGCTGCTTGCTGCTTGCTGCTTGCTGCTTGCTGCTTGCTGCTTGCTGCTTGCTGCTTGCTGCTTGCTGCTTGCTGCTTCCTGCTTGCTGCTTCCTGCTTCCTGCTTCCTGCTTGCTGCTTCCTGCTTGCTGCTTCCTGCTTCCTGCTTCCTGCTTGCTGCTTCCTGCTTGCTGCTTCCTGCTTGCTGCTTCCTGCTTGCTGCTTGCTGCTTCCTGCTTCCTGCTTCCTGCTTCCTGCTTCCTGCTTCCTGCTTCCTGCTTCCTGCTTGCTGCTTCCTGCTTGCTGCTTGCTGCTTCCTGCTTGCTGCTTGCTGCTTGCTGCTTGCTGCTTCCTGCTTGCTGCTTGCTGCTTGCTGCTTGCTGCTTGCTGCTTGCTGCTTGCTGCTTGCTGCTTGCTGCTTGCTGCTTGCTGCTTGCTGCTTGCTGCTTGCTACTTGCTGCTTGCTGCTTGCTGCTTGCTGCTTGCTGCTTGCTGCTTGCTGCTTGCTGCTTGCTGCTTGCTGCTTGCTGCTTGCTGCTTGCTGCTTGCTGCTTGCTGCTTGCTGCTTGCTGCTTGCTGCTTGCTGCTTGCTGCTTGCTGCTTGCTGCTTGCTGCTTCCTGCTTCCTGCTTCCTGCTTCCTGCTTCCTGCTTGCTGCTTGCTGCTTCCTGCTTCCTGCTTCCTGCTTCCTGCTTCCTGCTTGCTGCTTGCTGCTTGCTGCTTGCTGCTTCCTGCTTCCTGCTTCCTGCTTCCTGCTTGCTGCTTGCTGCTTGCTGCTTGCTGCTTGCTGCTTGCTGCTTGCTGCTTGCTGCTTGCTGCTTCCTGCTTGCTGCTTCCTGCTTCCTGCTTGCTGCTTGCTGCTTGCTGCTTGCTGCTTGCTGCTTCCTGCTTCCTGCTTCCTGCTTGCTGCTTGCTGCTTCCTGCTTGCTGCTTGCTGCTTGCTGCTTCCTGCTTCCTGCTTGCTGCTTCCTGCTTGCTGCTTCCTGCTTCCTGCTTGCTGCCTGCTGCTTCCTGCTTCCTGCTTCCTGCTTGCTGCTTCCTGCTTGCTGCTTGCTGCTTCCTGCTTGCTGCTTCCTGCTTCCTGCTTGCTGCTTCCTGCTTCCTGCTTCCTGCTTCCTGCTTCCTGCTTCCTGCTTCCTGCTTCCTGCTTCCTGCTTGCTGCTTCCTGCTTGCTGCTTCCTGCTTCCTGCTTGCTGCTTGCTGCTTGCTGCTTCCTGCTTGCTGCTTGCTGCTTGCTGCTTGCTGCTTGCTGCTTCCTGCTTCCTGCTTGCTGCTTGCTGCTTGCTGCTTGCTGCTTGCTGCTTGCTGCTTGCTGCTTGCTGCTTGCTGCTTGCTGCTTGCTGCTTGCTGCTTGCTGCTTGCTGCTTGCTGCTTGCTGCTTGCTGCTTGCTGCTTGCTGCTTGCTGCTTGCTGCTTGCTGCTTGCTGCTTGCTGCTTGCTGCTTGCTGCTTGCTGCTTGCTGCTTGCTGCTTGCTGCTTGCTGCTTGCTGCTTGCTGCTTGCTGCTTGCTGCTTGCTGCTTGCTGCTTGCTGCTTGCTGCTTGCTGCTTGCTGCTTGCTGCTTGCTGCTTGCTGCTTGCTGCTTGCTGCTTGCTGCTTGCTGCTTGCTGCTTGCTGCTTGCTGCTTGCTGCTTGCTGCTTGCTGCTTGCTGCTTCCTGCTTGCTGCTTGCTGCTTGCTGCTTCCTGCTTGCTGCTTGCTGCTTCCTGCTTCCTGCTTCCTGCTTCCTGCTTCCTGCTTCCTGCTTCCTGCTTCCTGCTTCCTGCTTCCTGCTTCCTGCTTCCTGCTTCCTGCTTCCTGCTTCCTGCTTGCTGCTTGCTGCTTGCTGCTTGCTGCTTGCTGCTTGCTGCTTGCTGCTTGCTGCTTGCTGCTTGCTGCTTGCTGCTTGCTGCTTGCTGCTTGCTGCTTGCTGCTTGCTGCTTGCTGCTTGCTGCTTGCTGCTTGCTGCTTGCTGCTTGCTGCTTGCTGCTTGCTGCTTGCTGCTTGCTGCTTGCTGCTTGCTGCTTGCTGCTTGCTGCTTGCTGCTTGCTGCTTGCTGCTTGCTGCTTGCTGCTTGCTGCTTGCTGCTTGCTGCTTGCTGCTTGCTGCTTCCTTCTTGCTGCTTCCTGCTTCCTTCTTGCTGCTTGCTGCTTGCTGCTTGCTGCTTGCTGCTTGCTGCTTGCTGCTTGCTGCTTTCTGCTTGCTGCTTGCTGCTTCCTGCTTGCTGCTTGCTGCTTCCTGTTTGCTGCTTGCTGCTTCCTGCTTGCTGCTTGCTGCTTGCTGCTTGCTGCTTGCTGCTTGCTGCTTGCTGCTTGCTGCTTGCTGCTTGCTGCTTGCTGCTTGCTGCTTGCTGCTTGCTGCTTGCTGCTTGCTGCTTGCTGCTTGCTGCTTGCTGCTTGCTGCTTGCTGCTTGCTGCTTGCTGCTTGCTGCTTGCTGCTTGCTGCTTGCTGCTTGCTGCTTGCTGCTTGCTGCTTGCTGCTTGCTGCTTGCTGCTTGCTGCTTGCTGCTTGCTGCTTGCTGCTTGCTGCTTGCTGCTTGCTGCTTGCTGCTTGCTGCTTGCTGCTTGCTGCTTGCTGCTTCCTGCATCATGCTTGCTGCTTCCTGCTTCCTGCTTGCTGCTTCCTGCTTCCTGCTTCCTGCTTCCTGCTTCCTGCTTGCTGCTTCATGCTTCCTGCTTGCTGCTTCCTGCTTGCTGCTTCCTGCTTCCTGCTTGTTGCTTGCTGCTTGTTGCTTGTTGCTTGCTGCTTGTTGCTTGCTGCTTCCTGCTTGCTGCTTGCTGCTTCCTGCTTGCTGCTTGCTGCTTGCTGCTTGCTGCTTCCTGCTTCCTGCTTGCTGCTTGCTGCTTGCTGCTTGCTGCTTGCTGCTTGCTGCTTGCTTCTTGCTTCTTGCTGCTTGCTGCTTGCTGCTTGCTGCTTGCTGCTTGCTTCTTGCTGCTTGCTGCTTGCTGCTTGCTGCTTGCTGCTTGCTGCTTGCTGCTTGCTGCTTGCTGCTTCCTGCTTCCTGCTTCCTGCTTGCTGCTTGCTGCTTGCTGCTTGCTGCTTGCTGCTTGCTGCTTGCTGCTTGCTGCTTGCTGCTTGCTGCTTGCTGCTTGCTGCTTGCTGCTTGCTGCTTGCTGCTTGCTGCTTGCTGCTTGCTGCTTGCTGCTTGCTGCTTGCTGCTTGCTGCTTGCTGCTTGCTGCTTGCTGCTTGCTGCTTGCTGCTTGCTGCTTGCTGCTTGCTGCTTCCTGCTTCCTGCTTGCTGCTTCCTGCTTCCTGCTTGCTGCTTGCTGCTTGCTGCTTCATGCTTGCTGCTTCCTGCTTGCTGCTTCCTGCTTGCTGCTTCCTGTTTGCTGCTTCCTGCTTGCTGCTTCCTGCTTGCTGCTTCCTGCTTGCTGCTTCCTGCTTGCTGCTTCCTGATTGCTGCTTGCTGCTTGCTGCTTGCTGCTTGCTGCTTGCTGCTTGCTGCTTGCTGCTTGCTGCTTGCTGCTTGCTGCTTGCTGCTTGCTGCTTGCTGCTTGCTGCTTGCTGCTTGCTGCTTGCTGCTTGCTGCTTGCTGCTTGCTGCTTGCTGCTTGCTGCTTGCTGCTTGCTGCTTGCTGCTTGCTGCTTGCTGCTTGCTGCTTGCTGCTTGCTGCTTGCTGCTTGCTGCTTGCTGCTTGCTGCTTGCTGCTTGCTGCTTGCTGCTTGCTGCTTGCTGCTTGCTGCTTGCTGCTTGCTGCTTGCTGCTTGCTGCTTGCTGCTTGCTGCTTGCTGCTTGCTGCTTGCTGCTTGCTGCTTGCTGCTTGCTGCTTGCTGCTTGCTGCTTGCTGCTTGCTGCTTGCTGCTTGCTGCTTGCTGCTTGCTGCTTGCTGCTTGCTGCTTGCTGCTTGCTGCTTGCTGCTTGCTGCTTGCTGCTTGCTGCTTGCTGCTTGCTGCTTGCTGCTTGCTGCTTGCTGCTTGCTGCTTGCTGCTTGCTGCTTGCTGCTTGCTGCTTGCTGCTTGCTGCTTGCTGCTTGCTGCTTGCTGCTTGCTGCTTGCTGCTTGCTGCTTGCTGGTTCCTGCTTGCTGCTTGCTGCTTGCTGCTTGCTGCTTGCTGCTTGCTGCTTGCTGCTTGCTGCTTGCTGCTCGCTGCTTGCTGCTTGCTGCTTGCTGCTTGCTGCTTGCTGCTTGCTGGTTCCTGCTTGCTGCTTGCTGGTTCCTGCTTGCTGCTTGCTGCTTGCTGCTTGCTGCTTGCTGCTTGCTGCTTGCTGCTTGCTGCTTGCTGCTTGCTGCTTGTTGCTTGTTGCTTGCTGCTTGCTGCTTGCTGCTTGCTGCTTGCTGCTTGCTGCTTGCTGCTGCTGCTGAAAAAGTCGCGTTTGCCAACAACGCATCCCATTTCGCACTTGTATCGAAATGTACTAAACATATCATTACCATGGATAAGGAACGCGCTTAAAAGTGTGCAAAAAGTGACTACAATGTAAATCATAGGAAACAACACACTTGGCAACACGCTTTGTTTTCGCAGTACTCTAGTCCGGATTATTCTAAGACCCTCGATTTTTGACACGGCGGCGACGAGATCTTTTTATAACATAAAGACATATTCGGGCAAGGATAATACTATTTTTAATGAAGTTTTAGATACTTCAGTATACACGATAGAGAATAAAATGCCAAGTTGTGTAATAATAATTTTATTAAATTAGTATCCAAATGTAAATTGACATTTACACATTTTTGTTAAATAGTGAAAAGAAAAGACTTTGGCAAAATAAAAACTTACTTGGTCAACATGCTCTTTTGATTGTTATGTCATTAATACTTTTTTTTCAAAACTAAAACCGAATGTCGTTAAATCGCAAAGCAAAAAATTATTGTGATCTTTTTAAAACCATTTCCATATACTTAATATTTCTTTTATCAAATAAATCGGCAGGTACTCGTCGTATAGAAAGCGATGGAGTTTTTCACTTGAAAAATTCAAATTACACTACAAATTGTAATTTTGTAATGTTCCACGACGGTGAAAAAACGAAAAATGGATGTAACGATGGTTAACATCACGGTGCATCTACTCTAAAACTCATCTCCTTGTTGATTTCTGAACTCGCGAGTAATTCATCCATTTCAACAGACATGTGCTTGCAGACCTTCTCTTCTTTTCTCTTTCTGTAGAATGCAAAAGAAATTGATCATCCCCATTTCTCGTTACCCTCACTTCTACCAGTCCACCTAATTGAATATTACTTCACGAGTTCATTTTTCCCCGCTTCAAGCAACGACGTAAGAACGCTACTTCTTTCACTCCTCCTCTCTCTGTCTTATTTTCTTATTCTTCTTCTGTGCCCAATCCTCTCAGTCTTTCTCGCTTTCAATCCTGGTGGCACACCCGGTCTGCCTTAGGGGAGAGAGAGCTTCCATCTCGCACCCGCTCAGATGCCACCGCTTCCCTTCCCTCTTCCTTCTCTTTCTTCTCAACCTCCTCTTCCTCTCAACTTCCTTTAGACTCTCTCTAACCATCAGCCATCTCTCTTCTGCTACCTCCCACATCCGGCTCCGTCGATGCTGTCTCGCGCACTTTCTCACTCCTCCCCCTTATTTGATTCCTACTCCCTACGTCTCTCTAACCGGGAGTGAAGTCCTTGAAGGGATTGATCGGAAACCACGCTGCGCGCCGCGTCGTCCAACAGGTACTAACCCAACGGAGATTATGTCGTCGACGACGACGTAGACTGTGAGGTAATGCAGACGCGAACAGGAAATCGCGACTTGACTACATTTTCGGTCTCAACATCCTCCATCTGTATTCTTGATTCCTTCTTCATCTCACTGCCCAACCTCCTTCATCTATAACGTCAGTATTCAACTCAGCTCGTAATTGCTGTTGTTCGCAATAAAGCTCTTAAGTGGTTGGACAAAAAGAGCCGGTTGGAAATAACGGTTTTAACGAGCCGCTGAATGTTGTTCGCACGTCAAGAATAATATTGCTAAATTTAGAGAACTTTTTGATAGTAGCAAAGAAAATTCGTGCTATAACAATATTAGAGGGCTTTCATATAACATGGCAAATTGAATACGTGTAAAATGTATGGAAGATATATCAATTAGTTATGTCTACTGAAAGTAGGCTGTAGTAGATGGGCCTAGATTTTTATACATGGGGAGAAGAGCCTGGCAAATGAAGATTAGAAATTTATCCAAAATCTATTGTAACTTTGTATATCTACTTATTTATCAAAGTCTAGAATCGTCCCGCCATTTTCTGTAGGATCAATTCCTAGATCGACTATAGATTTTTTTTGCTCAGAAGAAGACTCCAGAAGTTTTTACTCACGCCTGTCCGCCGGGCAAAAAGTCAGCAGTTGTGCGTGTAGTAGTGATCAGCTGATCGCCGCAGTTTTCTATGACACTCAGATTTTTAATGAACATGTGCTAGTTTTAAGCGATATTTCAGTTCGATAAAGTGTAAACTCGGCAAGATAAATGCCTTTTACAAAGAGCCTGTTTGAATATATCGAAATATATATAAGATGGCCGCTAATACTTCGTATTCTGTAACTCATCTCAGTTCATAGCGCTTATGGTGAAGTGTTAGAATTACTTTAAAAATCATGAAATAAAAATATTTTTACAAACATTAATTAGTTATTTACTATTCACACTACGAGCCATGTCAAGCGGAAAACATCGAATATTCCACGATAAATATAGTTATATTTTCCATACTGGTACCGCATGCAAAAAAAAAGATTCTGCCGAAAAAATTCGAAATTGTTTTTTTTTTTATTTCACAACATATCACACTCTATTATTTAAAGGGTAAGATAAATATTTTTAGTAGTCGTAATAAACATTTAGACGATACAAGGATTTACAATTCTTCCATTTATTTAAATAAAAAAACTTTTGTCACTGTACAGTCATATCATACGTTCACAAGTTTATCCGTCACCATTGCCCGAGTCCTTGGTCAGTGATACCATAGAATATCGGGGCATTAAGAAGGGTTATACGTGGTGTCCACCAGTCGTGGAAAACCTGGAATCCTCTGAAATGTCAGGGCATTAAAAAAAAAATTCAGACAATGCAGAAAGCGCAGAGGACATTTTTCATTGTCCCGGGAAAATAATTGGTGGCGCGGAACAAAAAAAAACGATTTCTCTTTATTTCTAATCTACTCTTCATTTCTCAATTCTTAATCGATTGAAATAATATGATATAAATTGAAGTACATTAACGTAAAGAAATTATCATGATTATAATTTCTGTAAAAAAACGAATATTGTTATGACATTTTTTACTATTTCTAGTGGCTACCATCGGAAACATCACCACACATTTGAATCAGTCGCTATAACAATTATTGCGGTTCGGAATCAACGAATGTAAACCAAAGTAGGGGAATATTTCTCGATTGCCATACTTTATATAGAAATCATTATTTAACTCTTCTCTCTGTATAGAATAATAATTTTTTTCCATCTCCATTCCTTTTTTTGCAACTTCTTTTGATTATAGTAATTTTTCATCAACGACTTCGGTAGATTCTCCGTTAAAAAAAATGTTCCGACTTCAATCAATCCCTTTGTTGCTCACCGCAATTATCCTGATGATGCAGGAATTTTCTCTTTAGACCAAAACGTTTGAGATTTCAACGAAGAAATTCTTCTGTTGTTCCTTTCGAAATGTTCAACTATCGCTTTTTACTTTAAAAGTGATATTTTTTCGATCGTTCTATTCTTTTAATTTTTTCTGTTCTGTCATGTCAAACTCGTTTGAATCAAATAAAAATCCTGGCGCAAAAGTAAAAAATCTTAAGTATTATCTAGTGGACTGAATAATACTAAAGAGCATTGGAACGAATTATTAGTTTTCAAAGGCCAGGTCGATATCTCCACGGTTTTTGGTTTTCAGGTCAATGTCTCCATAGCTTTCGATCCGGGTCGATCGATTCATAGTTTTAGTTATCTACGCCCATCGCCTCATAGTTTTAGCTGTTCAGGTATACTTCTTTATATTTTTCGAACTTCAAATTAACTGCGCTTTAAATTACTGTATTGCAGTCGGTCTAATCATTTTAAAAACAATGGCGGAATAAATGTAATCATTGAAAATCAAGATGTATAGAAAAATATACCTGGACAATAGAAGCTATATAGGAATATGCCTGGACAATAGAAGCTATATAGAAATATATCCAGACATCGAAAAGTATAGCACCTTTTTTCGGTCATCAAAAATATTGAAAATATCGACCTGAACACCGAAAACTACAGAAATATCACCCTGGATTCTGAAAACTAATAATTCGGTCTAATACACTTAGAAAAATGAATGTGATAGATTGCTAAACATATTGAGTTCTACTATAAAAATAATTACTCATGTCATAATTTAGGTGCTGGTTACATTATTTATTGTTAAAGCAACCATAAAAACAATTTTGTCTCCTCAGGAAAACATGTGTATAGTAAAATTGACCATACATTTTTCTTGGTGTACTCTTTAGTATTATTCAGTCTAACAGATCATACTTAACACATTAAGAAAAATAAAATAAAAAAATAAACAAATAAAACTTCGTATAGAACGATAAAAAAGATGTTAATTTCGAATGTCACGCAGAGAATTTTTTAGGAATAAGCTCTATAAAAATATGGGAGAGATACTCCTGCAGCGTCTCAACGTGAAAATATTTGGGTATTTTCTTATTTATTTTTTTTTTATTTGCATTTTCCCCCCGTCTGGAGGTATTACGCTTGTTGCAGGGTCGGCCCGGGTCAGTAGCCGGTCCCCCCTAGGAGTCTGGTCCGGATCAGTAACCAGGCTCCCATGCGGCCGTACCCGACTTCCCCCTCTATATCGCATTCGCCATAGTGTTACGTCAAGTTTGCAAAAATTAAATAATTTCGACAATCTTACACGTTTTGCACGTTAACGAAAGAATTTACCGTGCGCTAGTTAAGAAATATTAAATATTCCTTTGACTACACCTGACGATAGTATCGTTAACGCAAGCCTGTTTTCGGGTCTAATCTTTCGAAAAATAACCCAGGATTAGGCTAAAGATTCTACTTTTGCAGAGGTGAAAACTAGGATAATTTGTGTATTTATGACGATATATTTTTCTTACTTACGTTGTTATATTTTGTACTTACGTGATATTTACCGTGTAATTGATGTTCTTATACGACGTGGATGTGGTCTCTTCTTCTGGTCTGTTATTCGGATGACAATTCTGTTGAAGTCTTGGATATTGGAAAATCGCGGGATGACGGAATCAAATACGAGAGATATTTAATTTGCAGCTAGATGGTTATTTATTCCAGAAAAATTATAGCGCAATCGTAAATCAATATTTGACCGATATCCACCGAAAAGTCGCGGCTTACTTAAAATGTTAAACGCTGGTTTGATAAATTGGTGTCGATTTCCAATACAATGATGTAGAAAAAACAAAAGTTTCTGACTTCAAAATCCACGAGTCGCGTTACAATCGGAAAATTGACGCAAGTTTTATCAAAGATTGTTCAAAGCATGAAGACTGCTTGTATGACAATGGGTCAAGGAGTGACAATACCTTTGACCGTAATAAAGATCAGATGGTGCGTGGAAGATGAGGCGGAGCAGCAGGAGCCCCCGCTGCAGGAGCAGGCCGAGACCCTGTCATCCGGTGCTTTTATACAACTGTGTACACTGAGAAAAAAATATGGTCAGAGTAACCATATTTTTACTATAAACTATGTTTCCCAGAGAGGACGACAATGGTTTTATGGTTATCGTAACCAATAAAAATATAGTTATCACGTGCCATATTTTCGTAGTTATGTCAACTATTTCTGTATGTTAGTGGCAACTATTCGTTCTTTTACTATTTATAACGTATTTTAAACCATTGTAGAACAACAAACGCATATAAAATATATAGTTATTTTCCGGTCATGTTTATTTATTCCTATTATCCTGTATAGTCAATGATGATGATGTCCATAGTTCAACATACTTACTATTGTTGCTAGATTCACAATACTTTTGTGTACTATAACACAAACATGGTGTAGAGCGAACGCTTGTATGTGGATTTATATACCATGTGAAATGAGTTCCTGTGAATAGTATGTTTTACATTTATTATGGTCCACACTCACTATCGATTTCGTTGATAAAACGAAATGTGTATGGCAATAAGTCTCTTGTATGTAATTACAAGTAATATCTAATATTTATATCTTTACTATATTCACTGATAGTAGTGAATATAGAAGAGCGGGATATCGGCTTAGAGCGACTTTTTTCCCAACACTCACTGTCGCCGCTGCTCAGTTGCGAGTCGGACGTCGGAGTTAGACAAAAATAAGAAGTGACGAAGATTGAATATTCCACCTCTTATATAGGGGCCTGATGACAATTCGCTTGCGAGAAAGTCCCGCTGGCCATCTATCGGAAGCGAGGGAACTAGTCAGCAGGTGAGACTTGCATCATGGACGCTTGTAATAATGCATAGTATTCGCTGCAATATTTTATTGTTATATTCAACATCAATTTTTTGTCCGCAAGCGTCCATGATGCAAATCTCACGCACTGCCTAGTTCCCTCGGTTCCGATAAGTAGATGGCCAACGGGATAGAACTTTCTCGCGAGCGAATTGTCATCTGGCCCCTATAAAAGAGGTGGAATATTCAATCTTCGTCACTTCTTATTTTTGTCTAACTCCGACGTCCGACTCGCAACTGACCAGCGGCAACAGTGAGTATTAGGAACAAAGTCGCTCTAAGCCGATATCCCGCTCTTCTCAATTCACTACTATCAGTGAATATGGTAAAAATAAAAATATTACATGTAATTATAAACAAAACACTTTTTGCCATACACACTTCGTTTTATCAACGAAATCGAATGTGATGGTAGACCATGATAAATATAAAACATACTATTCCCAAGAAGTCATTTCACATGGTATATAAAACCATATCCAGTGGCACATGCCGCCCAAAGATGGCGATAGCCAGGAGGAAAGGAGAAGAAGAAGAAGAAATCCACATCCAAGCGTTCGCTCTACACCATACCTTTGTTATGATACACAAAAGTATTATGAATCTAGCAACAAATAGTAAATATGTTGAACTACTAACCGATCTCATCATTTACTATACTGGATGATAGGAATAAATAAACATAATTAGAAAATGGCAATGAATTTTATATGCCTTTATTATTCTACAACCGTTCAAAATACTTTATAAATAGTAAAAGAACGAATAGCTGCAACTAATATAAAGAAATAATTAACATAGCTACGAAATATGGTACATAGTAACTATATTTTTATTGGTTACGATAACTACACACTGAAATAATGCATGAGACAAACACGTGAAATATAGTGAGTTCTACTATACAAATAGTTATTCGTATCATAATTTAGTCGTTGGTTACAATATTTATTGTCGCGGTAACAATAAATCATTACCGTTCTCTCAGGGAAACATATGTTATAGTGAAAGTATGGTTACTCCGACCATATTTTTCTCTCAGTGTTGATTTTATAAATGTATTAAATATATCATAATTTTATTGTTACAGTTTTAACGATAAGTTATAGTATTCTTAAGTGTGGCGCATATTTAGATTCACTATCCCAACTGCATGGTTTCCTTAACTTCACGACAATAGTTCGGTAAACCATATAAAAGCTGATTCAACTATAAAATATGGTTCCACATATTATACATTTTTTACTATGGTATTATTGTTGGAAATACTATGGTCTTTTTTTCAGTGTACCCCTTCTCTTAACTTATTTCTAGAGACTACTTTTAATTAGGCTACCAGATGTGTCCCCGCGCGTCATTCGGAAGTTTGGGAGAGCGACATATGATTCTTCAATATCGATACACCTCGAAGGTGTTGTGGCCAATCTAGCAACCGCTTCACCTATACAGGTTTCCTAGCAAGATGATACTTGCTTCCCATTGTTCCTCGTGTCCTCGGGTCGGCTGAGATTAAGTCTCATATCTGATAGGCGAATTTCGTATCGGATGATCCAGTTCTATTTTGATTGCAGAATAAATTATGCCTATTTGTCTTTCGCGAGGGCTATTATATAGTGAACTGGAAGATCGAATAATTTTAATAACTGTTGCTACATATTTCATTAATTGTCATGCTTGTGGTTAAAATATATTTTGTTAATTAATATAATTTCTTTAATTATTTTTATAAATTCCAAGTTTAATGATTAAAAAGTATTGCTTAATTTGTCGTAGTCAATTCTTCTTTCTTTTCGATTGATTACGTCGGAAAAATTATCAATGGAGAAAACTGAACAATAATTGATTTTAATAATATGATAAATGAGATCGCCGATAATTTTTTTGTGCCAAACAATTTTTTTGGAGAGTTTCAATCTCAAGCCGAAATTCTGTGAAATAAAGTTAAATCTTTATTTGATTATCAGTTTTTCGGGGGAGATATCAGTCGTTTTATTAGTCCCGTATGAGGGTTGCTAATAATAGTTCTTAGATGGTTGGAGGATTTTCCAACAGAACTCATTTCTTTCCGACGAAAAGGTCGGGTGAACCGGACAGAAGCCTCGGGTTAGATTTTAGGCTCTCTACCTTTGTCATCGACAACGAGAGAACTCTTCGACTATTATATCTTCTTAATCCCCGGCCACTTGGCTAGTGATTGAACGGTCCAGTGCTGGCGCAGCGATTCTTATTTGAATTCTTTCTTGCGTAGTGTGAATCTTTATGATAAAGTTTCCGAAGCAAATTTTCTAAGTATTTTCGAAATATTTTGCGAAGTTACGTCGTGACGTAACACCTCCCCCCCTTAAAACGATTATTAGGGGAAGCCTAATAATCGAATATTGGTGGTGTATATTTATCATTATTCTCATTTGTTGTTATACAATTTTCAGTAACTTTGGAATTCATAAATGAAGATATTATTATATATTTGTTGAAATGTATAGCTAAACAGTTGTACAGTGATATATCATTTTCTTTCCTTATCGTAATTATATATATATGTTCCTCTATTAGATTCATTATTTATGTGTTTTCCTTCTCTTTTTTTTCAAATCGAAATTCTAATTTTATAATAATAATTTTTTTTTCTGTTATTCCTTTAATAATTAGGATTTCGTCTGTTCCTTTCATTTTTACTTAATTAAAGTTTTAAAATTAAACATTAAAGCATACTTGTACAATATTTTTGATTAGACATTCTTCTTTTTCTTCTTCTTAGCAGGTTGACTTCTTTCCGCTCTTCTCGTAGTAGGATGTGTTTAATCCGGAAGTAAATAATTCCCTCTTGGATGACAGCCCTTCTAAGGTTACTCTGATCTCACGATGGACAGGTGAGGTTGTCGTCTGGTCCCCCTGATTGATCTCGTGAGCTAATGGAAAATGATGATTGCTGCGTGTGGCGATGCCTTCGTACACGATATTGATTAACTGATAACTGTTGTTATATAAAACATAATGCATTAGTAAATTCATTTTAACATTATTTTACTCATCTGTATATATATTTCCCCAAAAATTATTTTGTTTTCTTTTTTGTTTCATTATGATTGTTATGTATACATATTTTATTTATTTATTTTATTTCGTTATTTCTCAATATATATATTTTTTTCTTCCAAAATAAAATTGTTAAATTATATATTTTATTGTTGTAATATTCACTAGATAAAGTTCGTCCATATTGGATCTATTTATTTATTTATTATTATTATTATTATTATTATTATTTTTGAAAGTATAATTTCTTAATTAATTAAAACATAATCGTAAATTTTCCCATTTCTCCACAATTGTCAGTAGTTATTTGTTTTAAACAAAAGAGAATTGCTTTGATTGTTGTCGTTTTCATATTTCGTGCAAAGTTCGTTAACGATATGTATATAAATGTTCTCTGTTCAAGGCTCTTTTCTTAATTCTCATTATGATTAACACGTGTACAACTTTCTTCTGTTTTTAAATCCGGATATATTTTTTTTTTCTTTCTTTCCATGGTATGGCTTCAATCGCCTTTTACCGCCCTTCTCACTCTTACTCCTATCACTCCCTACCCGCACTTCACTAAGCTAACCTAACTTTCCAATGCGTCCGCAGCCGACTTTAGCTACACTGTATCGCATTTGCCATGGGCACAGGGAAACTGCGGAAAACCCGTACCGGTACAGACGGCCGTATATTCTTCTGATTTCCCGGTGTATTCACGAAAGTAACTTACTTAAGTTTAAACACCGAGATCTCAGAAAAACTGACCTCCCGCTCACTGATTGATGTGCCAGCCGGTGCATCGCTAAACGGTCACCCATCCAAGTTATGACCGCAAACAATGCTGCTTAACTCGGGGGACCGCCAGAGCCGCACACCGACCGCACAACCACCAGTGTCGGTTAAATCCGGATATATTTTATAGGATTCGTCGAAGGTCATTGCTTCTTGATTGATGGTTCGAGAAATTCTTGTCTTACGTTTTTCTTTCTTTCGTTGGTGATTCCGGTTAGAAATCTACATTAAACGGTGATAATCATGTGTTGGGTCAAACGGTTGTCTCTCTCGTGCCATTCTATAAACTAAACTATAAAGTGGTTATACATTCAAAACAAGGAACATTAACATGTAATTCAAATATTGACATTTTCCTATTTGTCTTTATATTTTATGTATATTCTTTATAGATGTTTTTTTTAGTTTTTTTTAATAGAATTTAATTTTATAGAGTACCAACAAAAGATAGTTATTATAAAATATTTCATAAAAATTACTTTCGATTTTTTTTTTAGTTAACGTTATTGTTTTTCTAATGTGATCGGAATTCTTGATTTCTTCAAACGATTCGGATGTACTATTATTTCCCTTCTGGGGAGCTTAATCCGTATATTTCCCTTTGGCAATATAGCAGTAATCTGATGAGGCCCGGTGTAGTGGTCGCCGAGTTTTCCAGGTTTCGGACCTTTAAGCAAAAACACTGGTTCACCAATTTTGAACGTTACAGGATTACTTCTTTTATCCTGGTACTCCTTGGAGCGTTGTTAAGCTTGAATCAAATTTCGCCGTCCCATCCCCTGAATCTCATTAATTTGCGTTACCAGTCGAGTCAAATAGGCATCATACGTACTTAATTTTTCTTGTTCGTTTGGCGAAATCGCGGATGGCGTACGAGCAATTTTTCCGAATACTAATTCGTATGGTGTATGTTTTGTGCCTTCGTGGACATTAGTGTTGTAGTTATAAATTGCCATTTCAACCCATTCATACCAATTATTTTGTTTTGTAGTGAATTGTTTTAAATATTCCCCAAGAGCGTGATGCGATCTTTCTAATGAGCCATTAGACTGAGGATGAAAAGCTGTGGTTCTTACTTTTCGGATTTTAAACAATTTAGTTATTTGTTTTATAAAGTTACTTAAAAAATTGCTTCCTTGGTCTGTAAGCACAGCTTTTGGAGACCCAAAGTAACAAATAAAACGTTTGACAAATGCTTCAGCTATTGTTACGGCGCTAGCATTGGACATTGGAGTAGCTACTGAGTATTTTGTTAATTAATCTTGAATAGTTAAAATACATTCATTTTCTTTTCTCGGCTTTGGCAGAGGGCCAACTATGTCCATAGCAATTTTATCAAAAGCGATCGCCGGAGTATCAGTTATTATCATCGGCTGTTTAGTTTTCACACGTACCAATTTTTTTTACTGACATTGTAAACATCTTTGTATATAATTTTGTACATCTGATTTCAAATTTTTCCAATAGTAGTCATGACGTATTCGATTGTAGGTCTTACTTACACCTCTGTGTCCGCCTATTGTAGAACCGTGCTTTTCTTCAATGATTTTTTCTCGATCTTCCTCTAATGGCTGTTTAACAATTCCAAGATACATAATGATTTTAACTTCAGCTTGAGCAAATATCAAATGAATCTGTTTCGCAATATTTTCCCATGGTACGTTTAATACAAACTCAGATTTAGCAATACTTACTGTTGAAAGTCCCAACTTCTCTATCAAATATCGCGCGTCTTTCAATACTTTAACAATATTCTCTAGTATCAAAGTAGGACCTTCACCAGAGTTATCTGTGATTGGTAATGCTAAATAGAATTTATTATTTCTTTTTGAAACCGATTGAGCTTTACATAATTTCAAATTTTTCAAGTGTGATAAATCATCGTTATCTTGTAACGACAGCGCTCCAGAGTCTATTGGTTCATTTTTCGTACACACAAAATACATTAAATTATCTTTACGAGTGAAAAATAAATCGCGAGATTGTACAATATTTGTTATTGGCAATCGTCCCCTCGTGGGGTTGGAAGAAGTATCAGGAGGCAAGGAAACGCTGTGTGTATCGTTTTCTAGTTCGTTGTCGCTTGAAGATGCGGAAGAATCGGTTTCTAGATGGCGTGGAGCCCGTTTTCTCCTTATCTGTGTGTGTGTGTTTGTAATAGGTTCGTTATTTCGTGACTCAATTTCATCCGCAGAGTCTACAGTTCTAATACTTTCGGCATGATCGAACATATGTGGCAGTGTCACTTCGTCTACGAAAAAAGACTCGCGTGGCCGTGGTCCGTCGTTAATCCCTACCGTCCCAGCTGCGTCAACCAGACGTCGCCTCTCGTCTCTTTCTACGGCCTCCGAGTCGCGTGGATCCCTCTCGTCGAATATATCGCGAGTCTCCGGCGCAAGTGTCAATGATATTAATTCGCGTGATTCTAAATTTTGGTCGCTCGTCTCGAGTTCTTCTGTAGGTTCAAGATCCCAATCGCATTCATCCATGTCGTAATCGTGATATTGTCTCTCAGGAATATATTCTTCAAAATTTTCTTCAATATTTTCCTCATTTTCCGAATCTGCATCTAACAATTGTTCAATTTCTTGTTCAGTTAAATTATTCTTGAATTTACTTCTACTCCCGGTTACAGGATTTATTTGAATTATGTAAATACCGTCCGATCCAATTGGATTTTGCACAGGATTTCGCGATAAGGCATCAGCATTAACATTGGTCTTTCCCGCTTTATAGACTACATCATATTCGTATTCCGTAAGTTTTAATCTCCAACGTAAAATTTTCGGATTCCCGTCCGTTGCCCGCCGAAATCACGTCAATGGTTTATGGTCGGTTACTACAGTGAATTTACGGCCATATAAATACGGTCTGAAATGTAATATCGAGTATACTATTGCCAAAGCTTCTTTTTCATAAGTGTTCAGTAGTTTGATATTTATCCGTTGGCAATAAAACTAGACGCCGCCGCGGCGCTGCGAGAGCCTCCGAGGCGCGCGCGAATGTTCGGGAAAAAGATTAGAGAAAGCAAGATGGCTGACGGAGACGCACGCACGATAGATCGCTCCGTGCGCCTCGAGAAATAAAAGCAGAAAATCGAAGAAAAAAGTGTTTCATTCACCCACCAAATCAATATTGGCGCCTAACAAGGACTGGACACACACTGAGACAAGATCAGTGCTAAAATAAAGGTGAAAAAGTGGACATGGTGGCACGCGGGTTCCTCGAGACAACGCCGGTGTAATAAAGGCACGCGGGTTCCCCGAGAAGAAGCCGGTAAAACGAAGAGTCCACTCTCATAAGAATTACACGAAGAAGTCGACGAGTGTAATATGAAAAATCAAGTTTAAGAGTGAAAAGTGCTGTCGCAAGGCGTTTCGAGAAAATCAACGGAGAGAAATACGTTTATTGGGCGTACAGGAAGCGGAACGCGAGGCATACTCCGTCTCACTTGTCACGACGAAGGCGTCTATTTCTCTCTTTCTCGAAACAAAGCAGCGGGCTCGGCAACGCGAGCACGCGCGCGCAGAGGATCGGTGCAGGGCGTCTCTCTCGCACACTCAACAAAGGCATCGTGCGCTCGGCAAGGCGAGTACGCGCGCACGGAGGACATCGCGCGCTCAACGACACGGGCTACGCGCACAACGGACGACCACGGAGCGAGGCAATCTAAGCAACGTGGGGCTGAATCTCAGATGAGTCGGTCACTAATTCCGTTTCCCTATCCTAAAAAATTGTCGATTTTGTCCAAATAAAATGGCAGAATACGCTCAGCTGAAAATAAAGTGAGGGACAGTAAAAAGTGCCGTCACCTGCATATTGTCGTATTTTGATTCACCGGAAGAAAAAACAGCAGCCGAGGCTCGAGTCAGACTCACCAAACTCGAGGAATGCTGGACGAAATTCGAGGAGTTTCAAACGCAAATAGAAACGAAACCGGCAGCCGATGACAACGCATTGGCACAGCAGCTGTTAGATGGCGAAGCAGAAAGACAACTTTTCGAGGAGAATTATTACAGAGCATCAGCGAAAGCTCAGTTAATAATCAATCAGGAGCAGATTGCGCAAAGGCTGCAGAATCTCGCGATGCAGCAGGACGCAGAGCAGAACGTAGGACTCGTGCAACGTCCCAGACAGAAACCGCCGAGGCTTCCTGACCTGAAGCTCGCCGAATTTAATGGCGATTATGCAAAATGGATGTTTTTCAAAAATAGTTTTGAGACAACGATTCACTAGGAACGGGATTTATCGCCGATGCAAAAACTCCAGTATCTCGTTGGGGTGCTGTCAGGCGAGGCGCTCAACGTGATACAAGGTTACGCAATCTGTAACGAAAATTATGAGCACGCGTGGCAGCTCTTGAAAGATACATACCATAACAAAATAATTATAATCGAGACTCATCTGGATGAGTTATTGAATTTTCCAGCTATTACAAGGGAAAATAAAGCGGATTCGATAAGGCAGTTCGTGTGGCACATTCGCACCCACATGACGTCGTTGTAGTCACTCGGGCAACCAGTAGAGCAGTGGGAGACTGTACTGTTACATCTCGCGAAAAAGAAGATAGACTTCGCCTAGCAGAGGGATTGGCAAAACATGATCAAGAATCGATCGACGGTGAACATGCCCACAATAGAGGAATTTTTTAAATTTCTTTTAGATCGTTGCAACACTCTGAGCGTTCTCAACCAAGGTAAAATGAAACCAGCGAAATCGGGACCACCAGAAAAGAAGAAAACGGAAAAAAAGGTCGTTCTCGCGAATACGTCACAAGAATGTAAATTCTGTAAGGGACCCCACATGATTTATAGGTGTGAGGAGCTGCAAAAACTGTCGCCGACAGACAGAAAAAAGGAAGTACTGGCAAAAAGACTTTGTGTAAATTGTCTCGGAGTTGGACATTTCGCAAAGGATTGCAAATCGACCGCATGCAAAAAGTGCGGCGGGCGTCACACCACTCTGTTGCATCGAGATACAGAGCCTACAACGAAGGAAGACGAGCCGAAGGCAGCCCCAGTGGTGTCGCACTGCGCAGCAGAACCTACGACCGAGCCAATGCCATCGACAAGTCATCAAAGCGACGACGGATCTGTGAGTATTTATTGCGCACACAGGCCAACATCTAACGTCATTCTGTCAACAGCAAGAGTGAACGCCTACGACAAAAATGGAAATCCTCACGTCTGTAGAGTACTACTGGACCGCGGGTCTCAGTCGAACCTGATGACAGAAATTTTTGCGCAAAAACTACAGCTGCCTACGAGAGCAGAACAACGACCCGTCAGCGGTATCAATCAAGCGAAGACGAACGCCAGAAAGGTGACGGAAGTTCAAATCAGATCCATTCACGAGGAATTTTCCGCGGAACTGGAATGCTTGATACTGCCAGCAATAACCGAACAGTTACCTCAGAGTAAAATCGACGTCATGCGGATATTAATGCCGAAGAATCTACGCCTCGCCGACCCAGTGTTCGGCAAACCAAACACCATCGATCTCCTGATTGGAGCAGGACTCTTTTGGAAGATTCTCGTCGGAACGCCGAAGAATGGAATTCGAGGACAACCAGCATGGCAAAACACACAACTAGGATGGATCGTCGGGGGTGAAATTCCTGGAGCGCGATCTAAATCATCAATGACGCATCTAGCGGTCACGAACGACGTTCTGAACAGTCAATTGGAAAGATTCTGGAGACAGGAGGAGCTTCCGGAAACCCTTCAATACACAGAGGAAGAAAAGTGTTGCGAGAAATATTTCACGGACACAGTCGAGCGGGAACAAGATGGTCGATTCGGCGTACGACTGCCGCAGCGGTCGGACATTCAACTCGGGGATTCGAAGGAACAAGCGCTTCGACGATTCCTCTCGCTCGAACGAAGATTTGCAAAGGACGCGACGCTTAAGAAGGCGTACATCAAGTTCATCGAGGACTACATCGCACACGAACACATGTCGTTGGTAACCGACGCACAATCACCAGACGCGGAGAGTTACGTGCTTCCACATCAAGCGGTGGGTCGACTAGAAAGCGTCACTACCAAGTTGCGTGTTGTTTTCGACGCATCTGCTAAGACGACACTTGGCACTTCACTTAACGACAAGCTCATTCCGGGTCCCAACTTGCAGCGCGACCTCGTCGACATTCTCCTACGATTTCGGGCTCATGCCTACGTCATGACAGCAGATGTCGCCATGATGTACCGACAGATTGTGGTACACGAAAAGGATCGAGCGCTACAACGGATACTGTGGAGGAAGGATCCGCACGAGACAATCAAGTTATATCAACTTAACACGGTGACATACGGAACGTCATGTGCGTCGTACCTGGCCATTCGTTGCTTTAGGGAGCTGGCTGCGGAGTCAGGAGATCTCCCACGAGCAGCCGAAGCAGTGGACCAAGACTGCTACATGGACGACGTGTTGACCGGAGCTCAGACGCTAGAGGAGGCAGTCGAGCTACAAAAACAGCTGAGCGAGTTGCTGCTACGAGGACAATTTCCTCTTCGAAAATGGAGAGCAAACGACACAAGAATCCTGCAACATCTCACCGAAGGATGCAAGACCGAGGGATTGTTGGTTCTAGACAAAGAAGGAGCCTTTAAAACGTTGGGGCTACTTTGGAACGCGACAGAAGATTATCTACAATACCACGTCGAGATCGAGAAGACAGATGCTGCAACGAAGCGCATCGTGCTCTCCAAGATCGCTCAGGTTTTCGATCCGTTGGGATTGATAGCGCCGTTACTAATCAACGAAAAAATCATCATGCAACAGCTGTGGTTGCTCGAGATCGACTGGGATCAACGGCTTCTCGAAGAAGTTCGAGAAGCGTGGGACAGGTACTACACTTCCCTACCAAAACTCAACGAATTACGGATTCCGCGGAACGTCATAGCGACCAGCTCATCTGGTGAATTCGAAATTTTCGGATTTGGCGACGCGTCAGAGAAGGCCTACGGTGCTTGCCTGTATGCTGCGAGTGTCGATGATCAAGGAGACGCTCACACTCACCTGATATGCTCGAAGTCAAAGGTTGCTCCGTTAAAAACGATCTCCTTACCGCGTTTGGAGCACGAAGCAGCGTTGCTACTCGCCAACCTCTGCAAGAATATAAAAAATGCCTACGGTGATCGCATCAGGGACGTGAAACTATGGAGTGACAGCACCATCGTTCTCGGGTGGATCAAGACCCAACCAAACGTCCTGAAGACGTTTGTGGCGAATCGAATCTCGAAGATTCAAGGCCTCACGGCGCAAGCAACATGGCACCACGTACCGTCGGAAGATAATCCGGCAGATCTGCTGTCTCGAGGGATCTCCATCAATCGATTAATCGACGATGACCTGTGGTGGCATGGCCCGAAGTGGATGACTGACGAAAATCCGTGGCCGGAACGCATGGAGACACCGGAAACAGTTCTACCTGAACTGAAGACGGTTACGGTAACTCTCACCGCAACAGTAGGAGCGAGCCTCCTGGAAAAATACTCATCGTATCGCAAGTTGAAGCGAGTCGTCGCGTACTGCCTTCGTTGGAGAAACCGTAGTACAGCGCCTATAAATCGCGTGTTAGCCGTCGAAGAGCTGGACAAAGCCGAGAAAACCATCGTGGGAATGGTTCAACGAGAGACATTCGCGCAGGAGATTCGAGATCTGAAAGACGATCGAGACGTGCATCGCAAAAGCAAGCTGCGTGGATTGGATCCAGTCTTGGACAACGAGGGATTGATATGCGTCGGAGGTCGACTCCGAAATGCAGCTATACCTGAAGAACAAAAGCACCAGATGATACTGCCCGCGAGACACTTCGTGACGAACTTGATTATGAAAGAAGAGCACCTGCGACTTCATCACTGCCCACCGACGCAGCTGCTGAGCACAGTGCGACACAAGTTTTGGCCGTTAAGCAGTCGACGCGAAGCTCAAAAGGTGGTAAGAGCTTGTTTACCGTGCTATCGGTTCAGACCAACATTTCCAGAGGTGAAAATGGGCGACTTACCGACGCAACGAGTTAGCGGATTCACGCGCCCGTTCGTAGTGACCGGAATCGACTATGCCGGTCCCCTGCAGATCAGAGAAAGTCGTCGACGCGGGAGGATACACGCATACAAGGGATACGTCGCAGTATTCACCTGCTTCAGCACAAAGGCTGTTCACCTTGAGCTCGTGACCGAACTCACGACAGAAGCTTTCCTGGCAGCGTTGCGCAGATTCACCGCGCGGCGCGGAATATGTTCGCAGCTGTTCTCGGACAATACAACGAATTTCGTTGGCGCAGCTCGCGAGCTCAAAGAAATCTACGAATTCCTGGAGAAGGAAAAATCCGAGATCGAAAAGAATTTGGCAAATCAGCGCATCCAATGGAAGTTCATCCCACCTCGAGCTCCGAATTTCGGCGGCTTATGGGAGGCGGCGGTGAAATCCGCGAAACGACATCTCTACACGATGACGCGAGGTCTGACACTTACCTTCGAGGAGTATAACACTCTCTTGACGGAAATAGAAGCCATTTTAAACTCTAGGCCGTTAACTCCTCTCTCGAGCGACCCAGCTGACCTGTCAGTCCTCACCCCGTCCCATTTCCTTATTGGTGACCCACCTGTGCAACATAATCTAACTGAGATTCCAGACAATCGCCTCTCTCGTTGGCAACATTTGCAAAAGCTCCGTCAAAACTTTTGGCATCGCTGGCAGAGTGGATATCTGCAGGAGCTGCAGAAGTAAAGCAAATGGACGAAGGACGGGAAGAACATCGAGATCGACACGTTGGTTCTGCTCAAAGAGGACAATCTATCACCTCTGCACTGGGCTCTTGGCAGAATTGTCGAGCTATTTCCAGGACCGGACGGCGTAGTTCGAGTCGTCACGGTGCAAACGCAAGGCGGATCGTTTAAGAGATCCGTTCGAAACTTGTGCCCAATTCCAAGGGACGATGATTCATTGGAAGATTGAGCTGCGTGATATTAAAAGGGTCGCAAACCCTGTATCGTTCCTGTCAGAAATGACCAAAGAAACTATAAAGATATATTATTTAGTTCAAGTTTTTTAGTATGCTGCTCTAAAGCGAAAAGAAAATATTTAATTTATTTTACTATTTTTGAAATGTATAATTATTTGATTTACTATTTTTGAAATGTATAACTATTTGATTTGCTATTTTTTAAATGCTTAACTATTTGGTTTATGATTTTTGAAACGTATTACCATATACATTACTGATTTATATTACTGTTACATGTCTTTAACATTTACTTATGTTTTGTATTCCGCGTTCAAGAGAAATTTGAATTGTATTCGTTAATTGAAAGAGTTCTTTCAAGGGAGGCGGAATGTTTAGTAGTTTGATATTTGTCCGTTGGCAATAAAACTAGACGCCGCCGCGGCGCTGCGAGAGCCTCCGAGGCGCGCGCGAATGTTCGGGAAAAAGATTAGAGAAAGCAAGATGGCTGACGGAGACGCACGCACAGTGATGTTCCATTGGAAGGTTATCCTTCATTTGGAAGAATTTTTTGCCCCTTGGAAGGTGGAAGGAAGATTTTTTAAATTACGAAAATTGGAAGGTTTTTATGTCAATGCGATATGTTCCCGTAATTTACGAGAAAAATATCCGAGCGATTGCTATGGCTGCATTCGATCTCAAGCTTAGCAATGAACCTATAGGTAAAACAGGATTTCCAATGCGAAATTACAGTTTCTCTAGGTCATTTTTCGGGGTGGAAAATCTTATTTTGGCAACATTGATTGAATGTAGCACAGGCCACAGAGGACAGAGGCGTAAGTTTATTGAACGGGCGTTACACCGCCAGGGCGCCAACCGTTGTTGGTCTTGTCAGGCGTTTCGACAAAGTGTCGTCATTCGTCACGAGTTTCCGTGGACAAAAATTCGGGGGATACCTAACTTATATATATCGACAATAATCTCCAATAGTTATTTTCAGTGTAATCTCCAAAGTGAAATTCTGCGTTAATTGATGTACGAACATAAAATAACCTAAAATAATAAAATAAAAAAAAACGGTGGAACAGGTTACAGTGTAACCTGTTTCACCGTTTTTTTTCTCGCTATAACCTATATAAAAAATACGATTCATGATTATTGTAGTGTAGGCGTAAGTCACTTTTGCATCTGAGTTCATAAAATGTTACTAATTGTTGGTAGTGTGCACAAATTGTATAATCGCATTCTTCATACTATCGGCGCTTGAGATATATGACAAATATTGGATGTGTTAGAGGGGTTATGTTGCCATTGTTCATCACATACTTTTTATCGCAAGTCACTGCTTCTTATTTTTTGTATATAATTAATTTTGGCATGTTGTTTTTCATGAACTAATTTAGTAATTATTGATTGAATAATCATGTGTTGTAATTTTCAATCACCGGTTTGGTAAAATTCATTGACCCATATTAAATTTACTATACAAACATATGAATTTCGATTTCCTATACCGAGTTTTACAAATTTTATACACTTGTATTAGAAAATGCAAACATTTTTTACAGTGTACAATGAGTGTCTGTGTAAAATGGAATGTAAATAGGAATTATTATTTTTGGGTGTATGTTTATGTAGGTTACAGAAATGAGAGACGACGAAAGCGCTGATGATCCGGGCGTCATTAACGTTCCACCAAAGAAGCGTAAAAAAGATCCATCTCCGACTCTGACTCCCCGAATTAGAAAATTCCAGCAGGCCTGGCTTCAGCAACCAGGGTTTCGAGGATGGTTACAAGAAGTGAAGGGCGAAATAAGTACAGCTTATTGTTCAGCGTGTTCCAGCACCATTCTTTTATCGAGTGGAAAATATGACTTGGAATGTCATGCGAATACGCAAAAACATAAAAAATCAGTAAGTGCATTGAAGCAAACGAGCTCGGTGAAAGCGTTATTTGCAGCTTCAGCAAATGAAATTGATGTTCGTAAAAAAAATGCGGTAAAAGAAGCGGAAATTCATATAACTGCAGTTTTCGCCGCCCATCCTCTCGCATTCCAATTGATCGACCATATTCTTCCTGTGTTTCGCCAGCACAAAGATGTTTTAGACGATATCACCTTGGGAAGGAAAAAGTGTACCAATATCGTCAAAAATATAATTGGCACTGTTGAAACTGACAAGCTCGTCGAGATTTTGAAGACAACGCCGTTTTCAATTCTCGTCGATGAAAGTACATCGATACAAAACGGAAAATATCTGTGCTTGCTGGTTCGCTTTTTTTGCCCTTTAAGCAAAAGAATCTGTGTCAAGCTGCTTGAGTTTATTTTGCTTGATTCGAAAAATTGTACAGCTGAAGCTTTATTCAACAGAATCGAACAGTCAATAGTTGAAAAGGGATTGTCTATGAAGATAATCATAGGCCTCGGTACCGATAACGCCAGTGTTATGGTTGGATCACAAAACTCCCTCTTCACTAGGCTCGTCAAGGAAAACTCGAAGATTGTACTTATGCGCTGTATCTGTCATTCCGCACACATAGCGGCGGGAAATGCGGGGAAAGCGCTACCGAAGGAAGTTGAGACTTTGTTACGGAGCTTGGTGAACTACGTCACGAGCAGTCCAAAAAGATCGGCACTCTTAGAAGAATTTCAGGAGTTTTGTGGTGAGGCCAAAAGTCGACTGTTGAAACCGGCTACGACACGATGGCTTTCACTTCAACAGTGCATCGTCAGAGTTTTGGATCACTGGAATTCATTGACGCTCTACTTCATCGACGCAGTTAATGAAGACGATCTAGATTCCGCGAAAGATATACTGCGTAAACTACAGTGTCCTATAATTAAGGCGTACATGATCTTCTTGAAGCACGTTTTGAACACGTTCAACAAGTTCAACGCATTGTTTCAATCGGCAAAAATGCTGATTGCTGTTCTGCAAGACGAGAGTGTACGATTGATTCGCAGTATGCGCCAAAATTTCATGAAGCCCGAGGTACTGTCACGATCGATCTACGAAATAGACGAATTTAATTCGAGCTATTACTTGCCACACGACAAGATATTCGTTGGCAATGAATGCAGGGAACAGCTCAAGCTTATCGCACATCGACAC
Organism: Ephialtes manifestator; assembly: GCA_963970395.1. Lineage (NCBI taxonomy): Eukaryota > Metazoa > Arthropoda > Insecta > Hymenoptera > Ichneumonidae > Ephialtes > Ephialtes manifestator. Next base: position 20,808,326 of record OZ019969.1, read on the forward strand.
CAGGTAACCGAAGTTTATCAAAACGTACGACAATTCTACATCGCTGCTACATCGGAGTTAAAGAAGCGACTTCCTCATAGCGATCCACTTTTCGCGGAACTAACATTTTTGAAGCCTTCCGTTGCTTTGAAACCTGAAGGTCGTCATCTCTTACCCAGTATGCCAAAACTGTTCAAAACGTTTGCACAGTTCATCGATAAAAGTCTTGCAGAAGAAGAGTGGATGGCTTTGTCCGTATTCTTCGAACCTGATCGTGTTGAAGTTTTATCTCAACTGCCTCTTGACAAAATGTGGCAAACTATATCGGAAGTGCAAGATTTTAACGACAAGTACTGTTTCGCCAATATCGGAGCCCTCGCCAAAATCGCTCTGTCGCTTCCCCATGCCAATGCCGACGCTGAGCGAATTTTCTCCTGGATGGTGGACTTCACAACAAAAAAGCGTAATCTTCTGGGAGCAGACACAATAAACAGTATTCTTGTCACGAAGTCAGCCTTCCATCATGAGAAAAGCTGTTGCACTGATTTTAAGGTTACAAAGAACAACTTAGATCTTCACAACCACGCAAATACACGTGGTTCGTAAGATCGCTCGCAATAAGTTGAAGAGGTTGCTGTAGCGTGTTGAACGTTGTATACGTTTGAACCGCCAGATTACTTATGGTTTTCTTCTCGCGCCTAGTCATATATGGTCGGTATCTTAATTGCATTAACGTTATAATAAAACGTGTTTCAGTTATCTGAAGTATGACTAAATTAATGTTACTTATATGTTACGTATTTCAGCACATTAATATTATTTGCTCTATTTTCTTTGAATTGTACTAAATCACACCCACCCGCTCCTTTTGCACGATTCAAATGATCTTTTTCACCAACTATTTGATCGTTTGCAGATACATGGTTTCCCTAGCCGTGTACCCAAAAGTATAAAGCTATAAGACTCGTTCACCTATAGTATAGTAGATTGCAAATCCATTGTCGGTTGTTTGGGATCAGCAATGAAGGGGGAGTGCTGAAACTTTTATTATGTTACATTTAATATTGCGTTAGACGTATTTGCACTAATTTAGTTTTTATTTTACACTTTTTATTCGTTTGTTCAGATGAATATTGAGTTCCTGAATATAGAAGGTTTTTTCACGCTTCGGAAGGTTTTTTGCGCATGCGCGGAAGGTTTACTGCCAGGCCTATGGAACATCACTGCGCACGCACGATAGATCGCTCCGTGCGCCTCGAGAAATAAAAGCAGAAAATCGAAGAAAAAAGTGTTTCATTCACCCACCAAATCAACAATAAGTGTCGTATCTTTCTTCAATTTGGCTGAGGGCTCTAGAGGCGTAAGCGCAAGGATGATAATTATTTATTTGCCCTTGGGACAAAATGCTACCTATTGCATATCCCGATGCATCAGTTGTCAAAATAAAAGGTTTAGTAAAATCCGGAAATTGTAAAACAGGAGCAGTACAAAGTTTTTCTTTTAAAATTTCAAATGATTTTTGTTGTTCTGGTCCCCAAATGAAAGAATTTTCTTTACGTAAGAGCGTAGTAAGAGGTTTCGTTATTTTTGCATATCCTTCAACAAAACGTCTATAGTAACCCGTTAAACCCAGGAATTGACGAATATTTTTGATATTTTTGAGTGACGGATAATCTCGTACTGCTTCTTTTTTCTTTGGATCCGGTCGAACTCCATTATCTCCAATTACATGACCCAAATATGCAACCTCCTTTTTCAAGAATTCGCATTTGTCAGGTTGCAGCTTCAAATTCGCGGCCTCTAAACGTTTCATTAATTCTCGATAAATTTCATCGTGTTCTTCAAGATTTTTCGCGTAAATAACAATATCATCCAAATACACAAATACACCCTTGCCAAGGAGTCCACTCAAGGTGAGATCCATGGCTCGTTGAAAGGTGGGCGAAGCGTTCCGTAACCCGAAAGGCATTCTAACGAACTCGAAGTGACCGCGCGGTGTAGTGAATGCAGTTTTATGACGGTCTTCCGGTGCTACTTCTATTTGATGAAAAAACGGAAGCTAAATCAAAAACAGAAAAATATTTTCCCTCCCAATTGATCGAGGATACCATTGATATTAGGTATCGGATATGCATCAGCAATTGTCTTTTCATTCAAAGCTCGATAATCAAATACTACTCTCCATTTTTTGTTACCTTGTGAATCATCTTTTTTAGGCACGTCCCACACAGGACAGTTGTACGGTGAAGTAGAGGGAATTATTATGCCCTTTTCAAGCATATCCTCCACCTGCTTACCAATTTCTCCTTTTGTACACTCCGGCCAACGGTACCCACGAGTGTTGATCGGAAAATCGGCTGTCGTCGGTATTCGATGTTGTAATACAGTAGTGCAAGTTAATGCGTCGCCTGGAATCTGGTACAGGTGTGCGCTCTCCTGTAAAAGCGTCTTAATACTTGCAGCCTCTTTTTCATCGAGATCTGAAAGTCTTAATAATTTTTGTATTTGATTATAACGGTCGATCATATTTATTTCCGATATTACGTAATACGAATTCTCGCGAGCGAATGGCTGTATTTTATTTGAAACTGACACAATATTGAGTCTACTCACGAGTGCTTCATCTAAGATTCTGTACGATTTTGCAGTGTAAATTGAATTTACTGGATTTGATGTGATAACGTTGCTGTCTTCGGCATTAACAGGTTGATTATTTTGTGATTCTAAGAAAGTTTCTTTGCAATGAGGATAAACATTATTTTTTGTAAATTCTTCCCCATCTCTTTGGTTATTCATTTCAATTAATTATTCACATATTTCAATGTCATCTCTACTTAACTCATTATTATTGAATTCATCATTATTTATTTTCGTCGCTTTGCCCAAATTAACCAAATGAATATTTTTCTCATCATTTTTATCGTCAAAAATTTTCGTTGCGTTTTCCTTAGGTTTCCCTATGCCAGAATTACTAGAATATTCAATAATTTCTGTTGATTCAACTTCTTTCATAAAACTAGAGTTATTTTTTCCACAACAAAGAGATACTTTTTTACTTTCTGTAGATACATTCTCAAAACTTGAAGTATTCATATTTACCTCGTGGTTAATTTCATTATTTTTCTCAACACAATCCGCCTCTTTTCCGGGTTCGGATATCTGTAAAAATTTTAATTTCGGTTCCGACGTTTCTACGATATTTTCTGCCAATTTCCTAGATACATTTACTTCGGTTACGTCCGGATACCCTCTTTCGTACATTTCTCTTTCTTCATAATTCTTCAATTTACCCACACGAGTATTACTTTTATTTGACTTCACTGGAATTTCTTCTACATTATTTTGTGAAACAGATACCGCGTTTAACTGACTTTTAATTTTTATTTCATCATTTTTGTTACACTTTTCTTTCTTCTCAATAATAATTTCATAAAATTTCTCAACTAATGACGCAACATTCTTTACTTGGTTTTCAACTTTTTCAATATATTCAAATATGGCTTTAGTAGGCTGTACTTTATTTTCACAAATTTCTACTTTATCCAAAATTTCATTTTCCTTTTTGCAAACAGAATCTTTCAAAATATTTTCTTGTAAATAATTTTTTCCAACAAAGGTGCTTTGTCCAGCGGTGGACCCAAATTCTCTTTGAGAAATCACAAAGTCAGATCTCAAAGGTTCTTCTACCGCTGCGCTACCCTGCGTACTTATTACCTGTTCCTGCTCTCCCATTCCCATTTCCTCGTCGTCTCTCCTTATCTCGGTATTGTTAGTTAATCCCTCCGATGATATTAACTCTATTACCGGTACTTGTATAGCGACTGTATAGCTATTAGTATTCGTAATATAGACGTATGCTTTGACGTTATTATTTTTAACAAATCCATGACTTATATCGATTCCTTATTTTAATAAGCTTCGTCGATTTTTCGGCCTTTTTATGGATGGAATTTTTGACATCGTTCTCGGGTCTGAGACATCGGTGTCGAAGATTCTGATGTTATCGACGATCCTATATATAGGAACGTCATTTCGAATCCCTGAACTATAAAAAAAATTAATTCAGGGATTCGAAATGACGTTCCTATATATAGGATCGTCGATAACATCAGAATCTTCGACACCGATGTCTCAGACCCGAGAACGATGTCAAAAATTCCATCCATAAAAAGGCCGAAAAATCGACGAAGCTTATTAAAATAATGTATATAGACGGCCAAAGCCTAACAACAAAGCCAAGTTTTAGATCTGTCGTTAAACTATAAAAGGAATCGTGAATTAATGTCGCCAGAGCTACGGTGGTGTAATTGGTAACGCATCGGACTAGTGATCCGAGGTTCCCGGTTCAAACCCGGGCTGTGGCGATATTTTTTCACGATTAATTTTAATTGTAAAAAATTGGTCGCTCTGGTTGCTTCATCAATTCTTAATGATTTGGTGAAGCAATTAGAGCGAACTAAAAAAAATTAATTCAGGGATTCGAAATGACGTTCCTATATATAGGATCGTCGATAACATCAGAATCTTCGACACCGATGTCTCAGACCCGAGAACGATGTCAAAAATTCCATCCATAAAAAGGCCGAAAAATCGACGAAGCTTATTAAAATAATGTATATAGACGGCCAAAGCCTAACAACAAAGCCAAGTTATATCGATTCCTTTTCCTCCATCGAGAGGGGGTAGATATCCCGCTCTCGCATCTAGATTTTTAACTCGCACAAAACATAATTTCGTTGTTTCTGCAGGAAGAATAATCATTTCTTGAGTGGCAAATGGAATTATTGTATTTTGCATTTCTAATTGTCTATTTTCATAATCAATTTTCACGCGATTTCCGTCAAGATACTCTGCTCCCAAAATTCCGTCGTCAATAATGGGAAAATCGTTGTCAACAATATGGAAAATAGCAAATCGACCGAACGCCTGTATGTTTACGTAACCCAACGTAATAATTGAATCTCTAGTAATGCCATTAAGTTGTAAAATTTCATCACGTTTTATCAAACTTGTTTCTTTTATAAATTTCTTTTTCAAAATATTCGGCCCGGCGCCGGTGTCGATCATCAAAGTAATAGGCGATATTAATTCAGAGGTTGTCAATTTTACGCTCGGAACACTACTTTCCGTATGCAGATGGATATTAAGAATTCGACTTACTCGTTTCTGGAAGGCCGACTCGTTGAAGCGATTATATGAACCGGGTACATATTCTGTGGGATCTCCCTGGGTGTACCCGAGCTTGGGAGCCCACGAACGTTTCCCGAATTCCTATATTTTTCATTATTTTGTGGTCGTACGGGGCAATCGCGGATGAAATGACCCGATTGTTTGCAGTAAAAACACTGAGACTCTATATTACCGGCATTATCACTAGGTCTCTCCGATTCGCGGCGATCGTTGAACCGATTATTCGTTAAAGGTTGCGATTAATTGTTACGAAAAGGACAAATGTGTGCTCCATGTCTCTTTTTCTTACAAATTTGACAATGTATCACGTTAGGCCCCTGGTATCTAAGATTCTGCGGGACCTGCATTCTTACAATTTCCGTCGGTCTTGATCGTTGCGAGCATTGGTTAGCATAATGTCCGACATTCTTACAAAGCTGGCAGACTACACGCGAATTTGCAACATCATTCCCTCCTGGAGGATATATTTTGTAGCATCGGTCACCAGTGTGCCCGCGTTTGTTGCAAACCTGACATATTGTCAGTTGCGGCGCATCGATACTATTTTTATTGTCATGCAATGGTGAAAATAAACATTTATCGGCAGTATGTCCGATTTTTTTTACAAATTTGACATACATTCTCGGTTCTTTCTTCACTCGATTTTTTAATAGCCCCGGTGGCTTGCACATAAAAACCATTCTTCTTCGAACACTTTTTCGCTACATGCCTCTTCTCGTCGCACAGCTGGCATACAGTCTCTTCGCTAGCAATTGCGTGCACGTTGCGTGGGGCCTCGTGTTTAACGTCCCAAGCACCTGAGGCTTCTCTCTCCCGGCTTCTCAACGTCGCGCGCCACACTAAGTCCTTCTCAATCTGTACAGCATTGAGAATTAACTCATCGATATCATCTATTACCGTAAGATGTTGTTCTATTTCCGGTTTCAATCCATGCAAACAACAGACGGGCAGACTTGTTCTAGTGTTCTCAATAAAAACCTCCGATCTCGCATCATCTTCCTCCTTATAGATCTCTATTATCAGCTTGCCAATATCTTTCACACGATTCGCATAAGCGATTACAGACTCGTTTTCACTTTGATATATTGTTTCCAATTGCCCCTGTAGTTGATAGACATTGTAGGTTGGACCATACCTTTCTTTAAGAAATTTTCCTAAACTTTTTATTATCTCGAATTGCATATCTTGTATCGTTTGTCGAGGTTCACCTATAATCTTAACACGCACAGCCCGTACCAAGTTACCTTCTGCTCCCGGTCCCATCACAGTAAGGGCTTCGTAACATCCCTGGATAAACATAGTTAAAGACATCGTACGACCGTCATAATTGGGGATCACGGCTAGCGCGTCCCGAAGGGAAAGTGTTTGATTATTATTGACATTGTGACAGAGGATTTTCTGTCTTTTTCAGTGTTGTCTACTATTTTTCCACTAGAATTGATTTCCGACTGTGATTTTATTTTACTAGATTCACTCTATATATAGACATATATATATATATATATATATATATATATATATATATATATATATATATATATATATATATATATATATATATATTATAAAAAGATCTCGCCGCCGCCGCCGTAAATTGTTGAAGGGTAGAGTACCGCGGCGGTCCGCGCAAGTCTCCGAAGGTTTGCAAAGAGTATCGCGGCTGTCCGCGCAAGTCTCTCAAAAGGTGTAGGTATAAGGGTATCAGAAAACGAGGAGTTCTCAATGTGTGACTTTCTTTCTTTTAAAAATTCTAACTTCTCTAAATAATATAATAAAATTGAGTTATTCGATTTTTCGAGGCACTGGTTTCCGTGTGGATCTTCTTAATTTTATTTTAGAATTCTCTTTTCGTATTTTTCTTTGTAATTTTAATTTTAATAAAAATCGATACTTATTAATTTGATCAAGAGTTTCTATAGCTTTTATTTTGAGTTCTAAATGTTTACCACAATTTCTTATAACCTTTTTATTTAAACTTTTCATTCGCTAATTACCATTTATTTATTTATTGTTTCTTTTCTTTGAAAATTATTATTTATTCTTTTACTACTCTATACACAATTTTTCCTGTCTTCGTATACAAAAGTATTCTTTTTGGATCCCGGACGAGCCCCAATTTTTGTTACGTCAAGTTTTCAAAAATTAAATAATTTCGACAATCTTACACGTTTTGCACGTTAACGAAAGAATTTACCGTGCGCTAGTTAAGAAATATAAAATATTCCTTTGACTACACCTGACGATAGTATCGTTAACGCAAGCCTGTTTTCGGGTCTAATCTTTCGAAAAATAACCCAGGATTAGGCTTAAGATTCTACTTTTGCAGAGGTGAAAACTAGGATAATTTGTGTATTTATGACGATATATTTTTCTTACTTACGTTGTTATATTTTGTACTTACCTGATATTTACCGTGTAATTGATGTTCTTATACGACGTGGATGTGGCCTCTTCTTCTGGTCTGTTATTCGGATGACAATTCTGTTGAAGTCTTGGATATTGGAAAATCGCGGGATGATGGAATCAATATGTGACCGATATCCACCGAAAAGTCGCGGCGTACTTAAAATGTTAAACGCTGGTTTGATAAATTGGTGTCGATTTCCAATACAATGATGTAGAAAAAACAAAAGTTTCTGACTTCAAAATCCACGAGTCGCGTTACAATCGGAAAATTCACGCAAGTTTTATCAAAGATTGTTCATAGCATGAAGACTGCTTGTATGACAATGGGTCAAGAAGTGACACTACCTTTGACCGTAATAAAGATCGGATGGTGCGTGAAAGACGAGGCGGAGCAGCAGGAGCCCCCGCTGCAGG